>SNQJ01S0191592.1:0-17943 GCA_010110895.2 Picea sitchensis
GCCTCCCTCTCTTTAAATAGTAAAGAGTCTAGGTTAGGAGTTTAAGTTAGGATAACCTTTTAGGTTAGGGCTGCCTTAGCTTAGGATAGGAGCTAGAGTAGGTATCTGACTTACTTTAGAGGAGGGCGGCTAAGGCAAGGGACAGCTGGCAAGGGGGCAGCTTTAAGTGGGCAGCTTAAGGGTGTAGCTTAAGGGTGCAGCTTGAAGATGCTTGAGGAATATCCTTTGCAGCTGCTTTACATTTTAACACCCTGTTCTACAGTCAAAGGTGACCTTACGAGTTTATGTCAACCTGCCAGAGGAGTAAAATGAGGATAACAGTGAGTTCAGGCAATTTGGCGGAGTTATATGGGGCCCAAGCTAGTCCATTCACCATCTTCCATCATCAAGATCATTTCCACACAATTTTCTCTTGGTTCCGTAGCATTTCGACGATTTTCGTAATTTTGGGTTATTATTGGGCATACTTTAATTAAATACACAGAGGGTATTATTTGGATCATATTATCTGAGGGAATACCTTGTGTAATAGCTCGTTGGAGCCGAGACAAAAAGATCTAAAGGTTAGGATCCAATTAATCACTTTCTGGCATAAAAAGCGGTTTAAAAAAGGGTTATATAATATAAAGTGATTTTTATCTTCATGTGGATTTGGTCAAAGGGAGGAACGATCTAGAAGGGGTTCGGAGAAGTATAAAGGAAGGGTAGCACTTCACCTTCCTCATTATGATTTGATCTCTTATTTTGGAGTGCTCTTGGAGCCAAGGTTTTCATTGGAATTTTGACAAAACCCTTCCACTATTGATTTAGTTTCGGTGGTGTAATATCCACCCTAGCTAGACAGAGAGGGGGATCCATTCAAGATTTCTATTAGAGCTTCATCTTATTGTTTGTCTTCAGCTTGGAAGTATTTTGATTTGCCTAGGAGGAGGCCAATTAGAGGTGCGGCGAATTACCTAGGGGAGTTGAGTTGTCTCTTGTAGGATTGGAAGGGGTCGATTCATCATTTGATAGATCATGGGGTCTACTTGAGGGCCGATCCCATTATTTACAGGTCCGTAGCATTAAGAGGAGTTTTTGGAGGTTCATATGGCTCCTTGAGGGCCGAGTTCATCCCATGAGCAGGCCATAGGGTTGGAGAGAAGTCCACGACAACTTATTTTGGGTTTCGTTGGCACTTGGAGTGTTTGTGGGGTCTCCTAGAGGGGCTGGACCCTCTTCTACTTGTTGGTCGTGAGAACAGGAGGATCATGGAGGCTCATTGGAGGGTTGATTCTTATTGTAACAGTGGCGTGGAGATTGATTGGAGGGATCGTGAGCATTTGGCAAGTTGTGGGTAAGAGGGAGGGTCGTGGGGCTACCTCTTGGCAAATTGGATTGAGGTTGAACAACAACTTTACTACAGAGAGGAGGTGGTACTACCATCAATTGATGCAGTTAAGGCATTATCTTAGGTTTTGACTCGATTTTTGTAGTGTTTCTATTGTATTGCAGATGTTGTAGCAGCCAGTAGAGTTTTATTATTGTGTACCAGATTCCATTCATAATAAATTGTCAATGTTGCCTCTATTATCCTGTGTGTAATAAAAATTGCATGCAACATGTTTGATGTAATGCCCATTAGTAGATCATCTGCAAATTGTTTGTAGTAAGTTATCAATCAGTTGGAATGCTTAGAAACATATGATGCAAAGTGTTTGAAAAAATCACAAAAAAGGAAAACACCAAATCATTAAACAACAAACAAGTATCTAGCCAATCAAGCATTGGGGACATTACACAAATGCATTACTCCCATAAACTGGATAAGAACATCTTTTAATAGAACAAAAGAGTGGGTATAAGGAAGGGTGATATGGCACATGAGGGTGTGCACCTCCCATGAGGACGCATCTCTAGGGTTTTCTAAGTAGTTTCTAATAAAGAACTGCAACTTTAGCCTTGAGCTGAGTGCAGGTGGTAGTGTAGTTAATTCTATAAATAGTTTAAGTTGACTCTGTCAATCAATAAACTTGAATGGATCCTTCATAAATCTATAAAAGACTTTTGCCAGATGAATAGAGGATAAGCAATTTGTTTTGATCTCTTCTTTTGTCTAGTTTCTCCTAAGTTTGAGTTTTCTTGCAAGATCTGAACATTGAGCATCATCATTTCGCATCTGAGCCTACAATTCATGCTTTCTTTTCACACGAATTTGATTCCTTGGCTCAGTGCCCACCCAGAATTAGTCCAGCATTGGGTCTCTTGTGGTTTTCCCCACCACCCCAACTACTCTTGGCATTTTTTTTGGTTCTCTTTGGCTCAGTGCCCACCCAGAATAACGATCTCCAGCTTGGCATTCGTTATGGTTCTATTTAGCTCAAAACCCACCCAGAACAACCATCTTTAGCATCAATCTCGATTCCTTGGAGATCACCCTCTCTCACCCCAGACACTCTCTCTCCTAGATTTGGTTCCTTGGAGGTCGCCTTCCCACCCAGATCGTTTTTTGCACTCACCCTAGAGAGCTCTCACCCCAGGGCACCATTGGCTAGGGTTTTTGCTCCTCTCAACCACTAATTGTTTTCAGGGATCTCTTCAACGATGCCTCCATGAAAAGACTCCTCTTCAAGTGATGCAAAATCACATCTCTAGCATTGTACAAGAGCTGTCAGGCACCCTCACAAACGCAATAAAAGCTACGACTCCCACTCCTATTTCTAGCTTGATACATGCATCTCCTTGTCCAAATATGGCAGCCAAATGCAGGAAAACTTCTAGATTCCTGGGTCCACAATCTCACTACCTATTTCCAAACTTGCCTTGACATGAATGAAGCTCAACACCTGTTCCTCGCACACTACAATCTAGAATACCCCAAGCTTGCTGGCAATCTCAATCTGCCTCTCCGGAGATCTACATCAAAGTCAATGAGGATCACTCTACTAGTTTCATTTCTAGGCACATTACCACTTGGGATGCCCTCTACCAAACCCTTAGACGACGTTTTTACCCTCCTTGATATCTACAAAATTTGATGTGCAAGTGGTTGTAGCTTCGCCAAGCTCCAAGTCAAAGCATCCAGCAGTATATTGAGCTTTTCACCAAGCTTTAAATCCAACTCCAAATCAAAGAATCTAAAGAGGTACTCATTCTCAAATTTGATTCTGGTTTGTTAGTTGTTTTTCAACATGACGTGGCATTATTTGAGAGCACCACTATAGACCAATCCTTTATTTGCACCTAAGTAACAGGACATGGCCGCCAGGGGTGCAATGTACATATCCCACATGTCAGACATGGGCACGGACACACTAGGACACATGTTTGGCATGTGTCCTAAACACATGACACGTGCCAAATACATGTCAGACACATGCCCTACCCATGTCCTACATGTTTGACTATTAAAAACAGTTTTCACTGCTATTTTCTCTCTTTTAGTTGTATGGAAAGAGCTCTTACGGTCTCTCATTATGCAAGTGAAGGGTAACATAGAGATTTGAAGGGATTCCAAATATTTTGTAAATGTTCTATTTTTTTTTTTAAATGGATGTCTATATTTCATTTTTTGTATTTGTAATTTGAAATATTTTTAATATATATATAATATAAAACATGTCCTTCGTGTCTTGTTTCCAAGGTCGACGTATCCTGTGTCGGATGCTCGTATTTCCATGTCTTCCATGTCTCGTGTCCTCATGTCATGTGACTTAGATTTGCACCCTAGCTATGGAACACAAACTAGACAAACACGCTCAATTATCTTCTTCTTATAACCCTAACCCTCGCCCCACTCCCACTCACATGTTACCATAACCCTCTCCCAATCCCATTGCTAGTGTGTCTTCTGTTGAAATATTGTAACTGCAAAGAGTATTCTATTTATTATTGAGTTATTATTAATTAGATCAATCCCCTTTTGTGGATTGATCATGTCGGGCTTTGTAAATGACCAAATCCCCTTTTGTGGATTGGTCAAACCCTAATTATATCATGTTAATTAAGAAGTCAGCCCCCAAGCCTAATTAAAGTGGTTTTAGCCACTAAGTGAAGAGGTCGGCCCTGCCCAGTGAAGAGACACCTCCCTAGTGCCTGCCAGCCAGTATAAATAAGAGAGGCTAACGCCTCATTAGTACACTCACTCAGCTCACTCATCTAGTGCGCAAGTTTAAAGGAAGTTGCAGTTGCCAGTTGCCGGAAGAAGGAAGAGAGGCGCATTGCTCAGTGTTGGATATTCTCTAGTGTTTTGGTTTATTGTCTTGGCATTGTATTGGCTATCTATATTAAGGATAATTTTGTTGGGTTTTCTCCCCCATGAACATTTCCCAGGATAAATGTTATGTATCTTGTGATTGTGTCTCTCAGTGATCCTACCTGTGCTATTGTTATCTAGTAAATTGAAAAGAAGCTTAATAATAGCTCAAAAACATAACATGGTATCAAAGCTACGCTGAAGAGAGCACCTTTCACTGGATAAGCAAAAACGTCATTGTTGTCATCCAAGAAAATTAGGGCTTTTTATTGGAAGAGAATTTCAACCTAAAACTCCTCAAGGAAGTGTGTCCTAGCCTAGAAAGCTCATTGGCAACTTGAGCGCACTTTTCCTGTGGACAAAACTCCTGGAAAGTGAAACCCTAGATTTCACTGGTACCAAAAAAACAGAAAAAACCAGGAAACCAAAACCAGTACCAGTCCAGATTTTCGCAAGTCAAGTTTCAAGGGGAAAAACTTGAAATTTTTTAAATCTGACAGCTCCAGCAAACTCACCGCGGCCCAGCGCATCTAGTCCCTGGATCAGAATTCCAAAATTTGAAGTTTGAAAAATTAGGGTTTCCTCATAAAACCCTGAGTTGCAGTTGCAGTTGCAGTTGCAGTAGCAGTTGCAATTGTAGTATTAGTTGCAATTGCAATTGCAGTATCAATTGCAGTTGCAGTGCCAATTCCTTCATGCCAATTGCAGCACCAGCTGCAGTACCAGTTGCAGTGAAATTTTTTGTGAAGTGTTGGGACTTTTGTCCTAGTGCACCTTACCCTAGCAATATACTATCAGAGGTATGTACTTACATATGTTTAAAATGCATTATTATTCTAAAGGGTACTTACAGGAGAAGGGATCTTTTGTCATAGATCCAAAAGGATCTCAGATCCAGCATATTCAGAGGAATAATGCACCTCAGGTTTGATCGTTTTAGATACATCTATTTGTTATGACATTATCTTGACATCTAAGTTGTATGTTGAAGTTATGATCATCATACTAACCCTTGGTCAAAATTAAAGTCAAGGTATTAGATTGAGATTAGAAGTTTATTCTCTAAACTAGACTTTTGTCAAGATAGTATATTGTCTTAGTACAGAGGACAGGTTGAAGAAAGCACTTCTCATCTTGAGTGAAGGAGACTTGAAAGAAAAGCAACACACTCATTCTTGAGAATAAGACTCCAGGTTCCAGGTTTGATTGATTAAGTTGATAAGATTCAAAGTTGCACCTGACAAGTTTGATAACTACATCATTACAAGTAAACACTATAGTTGAGGTAGCAGTCTTTGAAAAGTATTATACGTGGTAGCATGTGAGCATATTACTAGATACAACTAACATCTCCTCTAGGAGAAACTTCTTGTGTTGGTTCCAGGTTACCATGGAGGAATGTTTGATCACAACACTAGAAGAGTGTTGATCTCATTTTGTATTGTATTTCTTACTTTTGATCTTTGTTTCAGGAAGGTCACAAGAAATAGCTCTAAAGGAGCTACTGTGACGATTATTCGTGATATTGTTTTATTACTATTATCAAAATAAGTATTATTCTTGCTTGTTGTTTTGTTGACCTTTGTTTCAGGACACGGGTGATAACCCTGAGGAAGCTATAGTGAAGGTTGCAGAAGGAAACAAATTAGATGAAATATGAAGCAGACTATGTACATGACCATATACACTCATGTACCAAAGAAAATGAAGAAAAGTTATTATTGAGATCCAGAGTATCTCATATGGAGATTGATTGTGAGTAGAAGGCTCCAAAGATGACCGAACATTAGAAAAAGAACTCACAGTAGACTTGTTCAAAGGATAATGAAGCCACCTTGACAGGAAGTAGAATTTGTTTGAAGTCTGACTCAGCTTTTCATATTTAGACTTGGTATTCAACACTAGGTATATCCTGCAAAGACTATGAAGTGTTTGTAGACTCAGAGTAAGCCTGATCTCAGAAAGGATAAGATGAAGAAACATCTTCCAGGACTGGGAGACAGATGCTATGAGTTGAGAAGACTAGATTGTAGCTTCAGAGACTTCTAGGAGATATGAAATCTCCTGGGAAGATTCCCTTGTTTTAGTGACAGAGAAGGAAGCCAGTCAGAAAAACTCAGATATGGATTTTCTCGTGAGACTAGAAGAGAAGTCTGTGTTGACTTCCAAGATTGATCTAATAGATCAAGCATGTTGCAGATGTACAAAGACTGAATTGTGTCCAGAGGATTCTCCCAGCAAGAGGCAGGAGACTATGACGAGACACTTACTCCAGTAATTGAAGAAATAGTTCCAGTATTCATGAAGACAACCAAAACAACCATGATTCATATACAGTATGAGATGCAAGGGGAGCAATCCCCATATTTAAAATTGAGTGGCAGTTGGTGCAGTACATTAGTCGGGCCATGGAAACATGACTACAATGGAAAATAGAGTTACCTCCATGAAAGGAGAAGAGTTATCTTCAGTATCAGTTATTGAGCCACTCTCAGTTCAAGATGAAGTTGTTGTCGTGATGGAGTAGAGGAATTACTCTCAAATTTCAGCAGTCACAGTGAGAATTGAGCAGCCATTCTCAACTTCAGAGCAGCTGCAAGTGTAGAGTCCCAATTCTAGAGGAACAGTTGCAGAGAGAGTAGAGGACATACTCTCAGGTAGTGAGACAGATAGTGCTTTGCAGAAAGCACATAGAGCTAGCACATGATTGTGCATATTAAGTTGGAGTTGAAGCAAGTGTACCAGGATGATACAATGTGATGTGAAAATTTTGATTTGAAGAATGAAGATAGAAAGACTCATGTCTACAGGTTGATGGAAGCTCTGTATGTGTTGAAGCAAGCTCCTAGCGCTTGTTATGGCAGAATTAATAGTTTCCTGACGAGCTTGGGCTTTACCAAGAGTAAAGCTTATTCTAACCTTTACTTCAAGGTTATGAATGATGAGCCAGTGATGTTGCTACTTTATGTAAATGATTTATTCTTGACAGATGAAGAAAAGTTCATCACAGATTGCAAGAAGAAGCTTGCTATAGAGTTTGAGATGAAAGACCTAATGCATTATTTCTTAGGTCTTGAAGTTTGGCAGAGCCCAGAGAAGATCTCCCTTAACCAAGGGAGTATGCAGTTGAAATACAGAAGAGATTTGATATGTTGGAATGTAAAGCCATGAACACATCCATGGAAACAAAGTTGAAGCTCCTAGTTGATACTTCGTCAGAATTGGTTGATGCTACTCTGTACAGACAGATTATTAGTTCGTTGATGTATCTGACGAATACTAGGCCAGATATATGTTTTGCCATGAACACCTTGAGTTAGTACCTGGTAAAGCCCAAACATGTTCTCCTTGTTGCTGCAAACAATGTGATGAGATACCTTAAGGGTATGTTGGAATTTTGTCTTTGTTATACTAGAGATCATGACTTCAGATTGACTGGTTATACAGATTCAGATTGGGCCAGAAGTGTTTTTGATAGAAAGAGCACTTCAGGATGTTGTTTCAGTCTGGGGTCAGCCATGACTTCATGGAATCCACTATTACTCTCAGCACAGCAGAAGCAGAATACATTGCTGCATGTTCCACCAGTTGTGAAGCCATATGGCTTCGGAAGTTGTTGACAGGTCTATTTGATCTGGATATGGAAGCAACCGTGATTCTATGTGATAACCAGAGTTGCATAAAAATGACGAAGAACCTTGTGTTCCATGATAAGTCGAAGCACATACATCCAGTATCACTACATTCGTGATATGATGCAGAGCGGAGTTGTAAAGCTCCAATATGTTGGCACAGATGAGCAGGTTGCAGATGTGTGGACCAAGCCTCTGTCTCGTGTGAAGTTTAAATACTTTCGAGACAAGCTTGGCATAGTCCGAAAGGAACTCCCTCGAAAGGGGGAGTGATGTTGATGATACTATGGTATCATAACCAACATCGGGTAGCTCAATTAGGATTTTATATCCTAGGGGACTGATCATCCCTGGACAGATCCTGAAGGTCCGGTAAGGACGGTCTATCAGAGTACCTGTGCATGTATATGCCACCCGTGGTCAGTAGTGGTAGCTCCGTTAGGATTTTTATAATCCTAGGGAATCTTATGATTCCTGGGCAGATCCCAAAGGTCTGGTAAGGACGGTCTGTCAAAGTACCACGTGGTAGCTTCATTAGGATTTTATATCGTAGGGAATCTTATGATTCTTGGGCAGATCCTTAGGATCTGTCAGAGTACCACAAAATGTTGTTGCACCTGCCTCATTCTATTGCTATATGATGATGATGTTGTTTTCCCAGCCTCGTGTTGATGACGATGATGATGTTGTTATCTCAACCTCGTGTTGATGATGTTGTTATCTCAGCCTCATGCCAATGATGGTGTTATCTCAGCCTCGTATTGATGATGTTGTTGTATCAACCTCGTGTTGTCGATGATGTTGTATCAGTCTCGTGTTGGTGATATTGTTGTTCTAGCTTCATGCTATTGATGTTGATACTTCAACTTCTTGTTGAAGATGATGATGATGATGATACTTCAGCTTCTTGTTGAAGATGATGATGATGATGCTACTTCGGCTTCTTGCTGAAGATGATGATGATGTTGTTACTTCAGCTTCATGTTGAAGATGTTGATGATGATGTATCAGTCTTGTACTGATTGTTGATGTTGTTATAGTTTTATACTAACTGATGTTGATATTTCAGATTCCAGCTCCATGTTGTGAACGATGAAGATGATGATACTCCAGCTCCATGTTGTGAACGATGAAGATGATGATACTCTAGCTCCATGCTGTGAAAGATGATGTTGATGATGAGAAAAACTTCCGATGATTTAAAGATATGCCAGACAGTGTTCCAGATGTTGATGTTGTTGCCCTCTCTCTCTCCTGATGATGTTGCAAAATAGCCTTCTTGTTAAGGGGGAGTGTTGAAATATTGTAACTGCAAAGAGTATTTTATTTATTATTGAGTTATTATTAATTAGATCAATCCCCTTTTGTAGATTGATCATGTCGGGCTTTGTAAATGACCAAATCCCCTTTTGTGGATTGGTCAAACCCTAATTATATCATGTTAATTAAGAAGTCGCCCCCTAGGCCTAATTAAAGTGGTTTTAGCCACTAAGTGAAGAGGTCAGCCCTGCCCAGTGAAGAGACACCTCCCTAGCGCCTGCCAGCCAGTATAAATAAGAGAGGCTAGTGCCTCATTAGTACACTCACTCAGCTCGCTCATCTAATGTGCAAGTTTGAAGGAAGTTGCAGATGCCAATTGTCGGAAGAAGGAAGAGAGAGGCACATTAGTCAGTGTTGGATATTCTCTAGTGTTTTGGTTTATTGTCTTGGCATTGTATTGGCTATATATATTAAGGAAGTTTTTGCTGGGTTTTCTCCCCCATGAGGGTTTCCCGGGATAAATGTTGTGTATCCTATGATTGTGTTTCTCTCAGTGATCCTACCTATGCTATTGTTATCTAGTAAATTGAAAAGAAACTTAATAATAGCTCAAAAATTTAACACCTTCCTCCTCTCGCCCTAATCATTGTGTCACTACCGTAAAACACAAAACCACTCAATTGTAGATTGTCGACTAATGGAACATCAAGCCACCTCCAAGGCCTTATACATCGATGAGCAAGTTATTGATTATTTCAATCAACCATTGTCTTCCATCCCTTCTCATGAACCAGAAGTCATACCTCTTACCAATCCTACTTCTCCAGATCCCTCACGGTTGTTAATGACTAAGGATCCTTCTCACCGCTCCACTGATCTCCTCTTTACCCATAATTGCCAAGCCAAAGATAAACTCGCCACTCTCATTCTCGATAATGGCATTCAAAAGAACTTCATCTCCTATGAATTCTTATCTTGTCTCCAGCTCCCCACCACAACTCATCCATCTCCTCATCACTTGGGTTGGGTGTAGAAAGACGGCCCTCGCTTATTGGTCAATAAACGTTATGTCATCACTTTTCCCATTGGCTCTTTTAGGGACACCATCGAATGTGGTGTTTCTCCCCTTCACTGTTCTAATTTGTTTTTAGGGAGCCCATACCAACATCAATGTAATGCCTTATATGATGCCCACTACAATACCTATAAACTTTTCGAAGACAACAATACCTATGAACTCACATCTATTATCATTCCCCCTCCACCTCTTCTCTCTGACAATGTTGTTGTCTACCAAATCAACCTACATAAATGTCTCTCTCTGTGTAGTACCCACTATCAAACCTAATAATTAATCTCAACTTCCACCACCTTATATGCAACCCTTGAGGAATTTTATGATGTCCTTGAACCTCTCACGGGCCTTCCTCCATCCGAGCTATCCAACACTCTATTGATTTGGTTCCAAGTGCCTCTCTTCCCAACGCCCCAGCCAACCACTTATTCCCACTTGAAGCTACTAAAGTGGAATGCCAAATCCAATCCCCCCTTGAACTTGGCCATATCCAACCTGCCTCTTCTTTGTGTGCCTCCCTCGCTTTCATTGTACCTAAGAAAGAGAAATAGGAATGGCGCTTGGTCATTGATTATTGTGCTCTCAATAAAGTCATTCTCAAAACTTGTTATCTGCTACCACGAATTAATGATATGTTGAACCATCTCAATGGAGACAAATTCTATACTAAACTAGATTTAATAGCAAGATACCATTAGATTCGCATGGCCTCTGATTACACATCGAACATTTCTTTCAAACTAAATTTGGCTTATATGAGTATTTGGTGATGCCCTTTGGTCTCACCATCACTCCTGCTACCTTCATGAGGCTTATAAATGTATTTTCTTCCCCACTTGGACAGTTTTATAGTTATATATCTAGATGACATTCTTATTTTTAGTTGCACATGGGAGGATCCCCTGTAGCATGTATGCCTAATCCTAGAACCACTAAGCACCCACAAATTGTAGGTACAAGCTCTTGCAACCTAGCATGTCCCTTCTACAATAGAAGCCTTGCAAAATTTCCTTAGGAGTCTCAATTTTTATCAATGCTTTATTCCCCACTTCTCACACATTGTGACCTCCTTGCATGAGCTCTCTAATAAGCCCAACTTCACATGGACCAAGGCCACCAAGGAGAGTTTTCAGAAATTAAAAACAATCTTATGTTTTGATCTAGTGTTGCACCTTCAAGATTTGCAACAACCCTTTGAGATTGAGATGAATGCTTCACAATACAATATAGGGGTCGTGCTTAAACAAGAAGTACCATTCTGAGATATTGACTAAAGCCAAGTTGAACTACAACACCCATGACAAAGAATTTTATGCTCTAGTGCAGACCTTGAAACAATGCGCCATTATATCTTGTGTTAAAAAGCAATTTCGCACATTGACCCATTAATTTTTTTTAATTCTCAATCTAAAATGCAGGAGCAGGGCCATCTCAAGTGGGCCTCATATGTATACGAAGGGAAATTCAAATCGAGTGGCAGATATGTTGAGTCTGAGTCACCCCCCAACTCTAGTATTGCAAATCTGGAATGTGTGTTGTGCTACTTATGAAGCCTAGAAGCAACTCTATGAGATAGATACATTTTTTGGGCCAATTTGGCAGGCCATCCATCATCCTACTGAGATCAACTAGACATCATTCTCAGACTATTCAGTTAGGGATGGTTGTCTATACAAGCTCAATCAGTTGTGTTTTCCCAACACTCCAAATCGTTTTATGCTTCTTCATGAAGTGCATGCTTCTTCCTATGGTGTACTCTTTAGCAAGTTGAAAACACTCTAGCATATACAACGCCACTTTTTTTGGCCCTCTATGCAAAGCCAAGTTAATCTTTTATCCATCAATGCTCTCTTTGCAACCAGAGCAAGCCTACCAATCATAAGCAAGGCCTATACCAACCCCTGTCCATCCCTTCCAAGTCTTCGGAGTCATTGTCTATGGATTTTCTTACCTCTAACACTCCACAAGCATGACTGTATTTTTGTTGTTGTCTACCATTTCTCCAAAATGACCATATTCATCCCATGCGCCAAAACCACTTTTGCATTGTTCTTCTCACATGTCTGGTCTCATTTCAGAATTCCCTTTAACATTATTTTTTATCACGATTCTCGCTTCCTAGCACCTTTTGGAAACCCATAGTTATCGGGGTGTCAACTATGTTTCTCTATTCCCTTTCATCTCTGATATTGCACATAATGAATGTGCATTGTGCTACTTATGAAGTCTAGAAGCAACTCTATGAGATAGATACATTTTTGGGGCCAATCTAGCAAGCCATCCATCATCCCACTGAGATCAACTAGACACCATTTTTAGACTATTCAGATTGGGATGGCTATTTGTACAAGCTCATTGTGTGTGCCCTATTACACCCCCATGCCTAGGGGTAACTAGAGGAGATCATGTCTCATGGCCCACAATGAAGACAGTGATCCCAATGATGATGATGATCAGCATGTCCACCCATGGCAACCCAGCGGCCCCCCTCAGATGCCTCTTTCACTCTCGATCAACAAAGCTCATCACATCCAATCAACAGAATCTTTGGGAGATGCTAAGACAGCATCATCATGAGGTACATTAGTCCTTCTTTCATACAAAGTGTTGTGCTTAATATACTAGACATGTGAATGAGGATCATTGGTTGAAATTGAATAATGGATCATAAGCTCAAGAACTTATACTCATTTCCTTATTTCACCTCAGTGGCCATCATTTGTACTCTAGGCCCATGTTGTCACCCCAATGAAAGGGGGTATTTACCGGGGGGCCTCACAAGGGTAACATTCCATTTCCCCTCCATACTTAACACTTACCATCCTAGATCCTGTCGGAGTGTACTAAACTTCGATAATGGGCCATGGTTCATTCTCTCATGAGAAGAGAGGCTAAAGGCCCAGAAGTTGATTGCAGCTACTAGTAAAAAAATAATGAAGAAAGAATGATGCTAAAGAAAGAAAGAAAGAATAATGAGGACCCTTAAAAGTCAGTCCATAATTGAGCTCTATCCTTACTGTCTTCGCCCCAGTCCCAAAGCAATGTTAAAGCTTGAAACCTTATAAAGGGGACTTGCAAATAAATAAAACACAAATTAAGGGGTTGGAAAAATGTAGCACTTAGAAAGTGTTAACTCAAGAGAAAGCACACCCTCCACAAAGGCACTCATAGAAATGGACCAAATGATTCCATAAGCCATGAAGTAAGCCCAGCACGTTTCACTATCACACTTACTCTTGAAAGGTTCGTTTCTTTCCTGCTTCCCCCGAGACATATCCCTCTACTTGGGTCTTTTCTTTCCTGTTTTGGTTGGCACACATAATAGGGTTTGATGAGGGTCTGATGATGGTCCTCCCATATTCAAACATGCCAACTTACATAAAGTCTTGAGTTAATGTGAAGTTTGAAGTGGATACTTGATATGTATTGTTTATGTGGCTTCTATGTTAAGTAACAGCTTACTTTGTATGATCTAAGGGCTCTTATACCTTGTGAACATTGGTTTTACATGATTTCATGCTTTGATTTGATTTGGATGCACCTGACATGGTTCTTTGAAGGATGTCTCATGCTTTCACCCAGCTACATCTGTTTATAGGATATGGCGTGTGTGATATAGAGCGTTGACTCATTGGATGGCTTGAAACACTTAGATACAAGCTCTCACATCTTTTGGACCTCAGACAATGGACAGATGGGCTTGCATTTGCTAGAAATGGTCATGGTGGCACACAAATGGGCAAGAATCCCACACCCTGGGCATTGTACCTCGAAGATTATTATGCATTAGATGGAGGATGTTGCACTGGTGGATGGTTGGATTCCATGCAGAGATGAGATACACCCGTCTCCACCTTGGACACTAGCCCTTTTTGATGATGATGTCACACATTAGGATTTGATGATGTTGGGGTTTGTTGCCACTTGGACACCACATGATGACTTGAGATATTTGATGATGGTCTTCCACCTCACTTGCACTACTTGACAATGGCATGTGGCCTTGGGAGGCCTCCTTCACCTTCTTGAGGGCTTGATGTCACCACACGTGNACTTGCAAATAAATAAAACACAAATTAAGGGGTTGGAAAAATGTAGCACTTAGAAAGTGTTAACTCAAGAGAAAGCACACCCTCCACAAAGGCACTCATAGAAATGGACCAAATGATTCCATAAGCCATGAAGTAAGCCCAGCACGTTTCACTATCACACTTACTCTTGAAAGGTTCGTTTCTTTCCTGCTTCCCCCGAGACATATCCCTCTACTTGGGTCTTTTCTTTCCTGTTTTGGTTGGCACACATAATAGGGTTTGATGAGGGTCTGATGATGGTCCTCCCATATTCAAACATGCCAACTTACATAAAGTCTTGAGTTAATGTGAAGTTTGAAGTGGATACTTGATATGTATTGTTTATGTGGCTTCTATGTTAAGTAACAGCTTACTTTGTATGATCTAAGGGCTCTTATACCTTGTGAACATTGGTTTTACATGATTTCATGCTTTGATTTGATTTGGATGCACCTGACATGGTTCTTTGAAGGATGTCTCATGCTTTCACCCAGCTACATCTGTTTATAGGATATGGCGTGTGTGATATAGAGCGTTGACTCATTGGATGGCTTGAAACACTTAGATACAAGCTCTCACATCTTTTGGACCTCAGACAATGGACAGATGGGCTTGCATTTGCTAGAAATGGTCATGGTGGCACACAAATGGGCAAGAATCCCACACCCTGGGCATTGTACCTCGAAGATTATTATGCATTAGATGGAGGATGTTGCACTGGTGGATGGTTGGATTCCATGCAGAGATGAGATACACCCGTCTCCACCTTGGACACTAGCCCTTTTTGATGATGATGTCACACATTAGGATTTGATGATGTTGGGGTTTGTTGCCACTTGGACACCACATGATGACTTGAGATATTTGATGATGGTCTTCCACCTCACTTGCACTACTTGACAATGGCATGTGGCCTTGGGAGGCCTCCTTCACCTTCTTGAGGGCTTGATGTCACCACACGTGGGACCCTATGGTATTATTTTCATGATTTATCATTGTAGAGGTTATTTTGAGAGGTCGGCCCCACTTCTAGCATGGATTATTGATGTTTTCCTCAAATTATGTGGACAAAGTGTTTGGTTACCTCATATAAATAGAGGAAGCACTCAAAACATTTTATCATCACTCTCACACTTGTGAGACACACCTATACTTGTCTCTTCTCTTCTCTTTTTCGTTAGGAGTACTTGTGCACACCACTTGAAGGAAGGTTTTATTGGATGCTTGTCTCTTGTTGATGATTGGATGGTGAATTAGGGTTTCCTCATGCATGCGCTTGGCCTAGTAAGTCTTCTTTGTTCAAGTTTATTGCTTGTGTGTGGCGTACATTTGGTAAATGTTCTTTTAGAGGCTTAATTGTTGCATGTACCTTGAATGCTTGAAACCCTAGGAGGGATTAAGAAGCTTTATCCCCCTCCCTACTTTCAGTTATCATTAATTAATAAAGCACTAAGAATTTGCTCTAGGGATTAAGAGGCTTTATACCCTAGGCTTCTTGTCTTGGCTAGTTTAAGTCATGGGGATTAAGAGGCTTTGTCCCCCTAGGGCTTGACCTAGTTCAATTAAAATCTTACTGCTAGAGGTTAGAGAAAAAATGGCACCTAGGGTTTATGAGGCTACCCTAGGATTTGTTTTTAAGAAGTTGGGCTAGGGTTTATGGGGCTATAATACATATGCTCTAGCTTGATCTTCATACCTCTTGCAACTAGCAATTTTCATGGTGTGTTCCTTGACTCCATTGCCCAAGAAAGAAAAACGACAGTAGTCTAGTTGATTACAAGTGATGGTAGAAACCCTAGTTTAAATTTAATACACTCTCAAAACTCTCTCTTAACCTGGATTTATGACATCATTAACAAGCTAATTTTACCTTAGCGCTTTGAATAATCATTGATTTTCTTGCTGTTGTCATAAATTGAATGCTACAGCCATTAGTGCTGCAGTTTATTGCTGCATACTTAATATTGTCGCAAAACTTGCTCAGAAAATTGTTTTAGCAATTGGATATTGTTCCCCTTGTTGTAAGCTAAATTTGCAGAGTCAATTGCTAATTTTCTGCTTTGTTTTTCTTATTTCTGTTATAAATCATTCATTGCTGATATAAATTGGTTCACTGCTGCAAATTTACAACAGCAATTGGTTTAAGTTGATATCTAGTGTCTAAGGGTGAATGGCATGCTATATAACTTGGTAATTGATCAATATATGCATTGGAAAGTTTCTTGTTTTGTACAGGTTGTCCAATTATCTTGCATAACCATCCTTTATCCTTCACCTATCTCAAACCTAGCCTATCACATCTAAGTGACCAAGATAGAGGGTCGTAGGCTTGGCTAATCTTGCTACTTGATCCCTTGAGGTCAGTAGGGAAGCCTCCCTTGTGTTGGACCTCTCTCCTCGACTAAAACAAAGGAAGTATCTGCTTAGGTGACAGTGGTAGATACCTCCAATTGTTACATAAGATCCGTATCTTGTGGAGGCTTTGCACAAGTACAAATACTGTGATAACATGCCCAACCCTCCAGATCATTTTATACTTCTTTGTGAAGTGCATGCTTCTTCCTATGGTGGACACTTTGGCAAGTCCACAACACTCCAACATCTACAGCGCCACATTTTTGGCCCTCTATGCAACACCAAGTTGAATATTTTATCCAGCAATGCTCTCTTTGCAGCCAAAGCAAGCCTGTCAATTGTAAGTAAGGCATATACCAGCCCTTGCCCGTCCCTTCCAAGCATTGTAAGTCATTGTCTATGGATCTATGGATTTTTTGAGCAGCTTGCCTATGACTCTCTACAAGCACAACTATATTTTTGTTGGTGCCTATCGTTTCTCCAAAATGGCCATTTTCGTCCCATGCACCAAAACCACTTCTGCACTGCACAGCAGGCAACTGCATTGTTCTTCTCACGTGC
Source organism: Picea sitchensis (assembly GCA_010110895.2). NCBI lineage: Eukaryota > Viridiplantae > Streptophyta > Pinopsida > Pinales > Pinaceae > Picea > Picea sitchensis. Next base: position 17,188 of record SNQJ01S0191592.1, read on the forward strand.
CTAGGCTCATTTCAGACTTCCCCTTAACATTGTTTCTGATTGCAATTCTAGCTTCCTCAACACCTTTTGGAAAACCCTTTTGCAGTTATTGGGGTGCCAACTACGTTTCTCTACAACCTTTCATCCCCAAACCGATGGGCAGGCTGAATTGGTGAATCATAGCTTAGTCCATGCTCTCAATGTCTATTACACCTAGAATAAGCAGTGGGATTCCTATTTACATGTGCTACAGCATAACTACAACCAGACTATCAATGTCTCTATTGGTTACCCTCCATTAGAAGCATGTTATTGTTATCAACCCATGGCCCCTTGTGAGTTTCCAATCACACTTCAGCCCCCAGCCTCCCTCCACCAGCATCGTGAGCAGTAGAATGCCTCTTCCTTTGTTTAGAAGATGGATCACATTGATTCCCAGCTTGCTGCAGCTCTGGAGGATTCCCAAGCTCACTACAAGTCACTTCAGGATCATCATAGAGTGTCAATGCAATTCCAAATTGGAGTTAGAGTCCAATTATATTTGGACAAGCAACGTTTCAAAGGCCAACACCATCACAAGCTTAAACCACTCTGCTATGGCCCATATACCATCTTGCAACAGATCAATGACAATCATGATCGCCTAGGTTTGCCATCTCAATTGGGCATTCACAATGTGGTTAATGTTGTTGATATTTTACATATACAGCTAGCAGTTACAGTTCTTCTTTCGTTATTACAATTATTTAGCACATTAACTGCATATATAAGATCACT
>SNQJ01S0191593.1:0-17968 GCA_010110895.2 Picea sitchensis
GAATAAACAACATGAAAACCAGGGACAAAAATTCCTTCCTCTTATCAAGGAATTTTTTCCAAGCCCAACATATAACAAGACATCCGTCTCTGGGCACAGTACAAGAGCCAATTCACTACATCAATCACTTCTAAATAAATTAATAAACTAATTATTTTTTCTAATACGCCAACCAATGGAAGTGACCCAGAAAATTCATACTCCTACTGCCCAGCCTTTCCCTGCTTTGTTTTTGTCCTCTCCTACTCTATTGCTGGCACATTTTCGCTCTCCCACTGTCCCGAATATGCCCCGGCTACGAGGGAAGTTGGAACGCGGGTCGGCTTGCCAGCCAAACCGGCCCCGCCTGGTCATCCGTCCCCCACCTACTCCCTCATTGCTATCCTCCTCCTCTTCAGCCACCTCCTCCTCATCCCTGCCACAGTCCACTCAAATTCCCGCTTCTCTCCCGCCCCTTACTGCATCCCTTGCCCTGGTGCAGAGCCTGGTGTTCGACCTGTGCCGAAACATGGATGACCTCCGGTTCCGCCTAGAATCCCTAGACAACAAAGCCTCTCAACTTCTGCAATTGCTCTCCACGTTATAGGATATTGATCACCTCCCACCAGAGGCAAGCCAAGCAACAACAACCCAACCAACAACAACCTATACACCAGTGTTGGCATTGGAACATAAGAAAGAGCACGTGCCATCACAAACGGACGACACCATGCAACTGAACTGGACACCAGTCAATGAGGAGTCGCCTCCTCCCAGCGAGACGAAATTGGCCACCTTCTGCATGGCCCCGTCGTGGCACTACAACCCATACTGGTGATCTGTCTATTGTTTTCCTCTGTTATTTTGTCATATGCATGTCGACCTTTCATGCATTTGTCCATGGTTACTATAGTTATGTTGTCTACACTTTCCACACTTGTAACGGCCACCCTTACGGGCCACAGTTTTGAACTCTTTTTGTGTTAGTAACAATCTACACTTCAGTTATGAAGCGGTTCAGGTGGCTGAGCTGGTTTCCCCTCAGGGAAGCTTAGTTCATACAATGTTATAATATTCTATAAATTACTGTCTCATGTATATGACGAAATCATTAAATGTATATCACGAAACTGTTTGGTGCAAAAATTATATCACCGAACACCCTCGACATCAAAATCTTCATACAATGTTACAAGATTCTATAAATTACTCAGTCTCATGTATATGACGGAATTGTTTGCTGCAAACTGTATATGACATAACTGTTAAATAAAATGAACCCGCGACTTCGCCTACACGTCACTCCGTAATTGTTGGGTTGCATTGGTTATGTACCAAACATTAATAATTTTTGATAAATTTCAAATAAAACTAATTCAAGAATACCAAGTGTAGTGTAACTTGCTACCCACGCGTTTACTCGTGTCTAGCCTGGTAGGGACTACGCTGCCATGTAACACTTGTTTACAAAGAAAAAGTTGTTATTTTTGTTTATATATTGATTGAAATTATATTGTTCATATGCATATCACACTTATATTTACCATGAGAAATAAAAATCAAAACTAATAAAAGAGATGGTAGATTTTTCTTTCTCATTTAACTTTTCCAAAATGTACTACTTTCTCATTTAACTTTTTAAAAATATAAGTAAAAAAATAACTCATAAGATTTTGCTACCACTTTCAAATGTTCACCAATAATCCTTATAAGACAATTGAATTAACCTTTTAATCTAATGAGTGATCAAATTGAAATCTCCAAAAATTTAGATATCCATTTGCTACAAGTATCGGATGCGTAATTGTTTAATGACAATGGGTACTAGTGTTTAATGGCTGAATTCACTCACCTGGTAACATATTTAATTGCCTCCGTCCTATTTCAGTGGGTGGGTTCAACCTGTTTGACGGCGGACGTAAACCTAAGAAAAACTTGTACTACACATTCTTAATCATCACTCCTTCGCAGGTTCGATTGACAAAGGATACGATAGGCTTACTCTATGCTTTCATGCCGTAGCAATGTTTTACAACTTTTAATGTTATGGATATAACTGCCGTAGCAATGTTTTACAACTTTTAATGTTATGGATATAACTAGTTACATTTCACTTGTTTTAAAATAATCAGATCAAGTTTTTACTTTATATATTTATAACATTTTTATATATTTATAACGATTAAGTTTTGCTAATATTTATAATCGAAAGACTAGCAAAAAACTTACCATCGCTAGTACACTCGAAAATTATCACAGAGTTAATTTCACCGAGCTTCAAGGTGTTTTCCAATATGATATATCGTGTATATTTCTACCATCACACTTTTATATACTTAAAGACGTGAAATCGCAATGCGACCTCTCAAAATGGACAATATTTACTGGCAACATCGTCACTACCACTTGGAAAGTTAATCGACATTATGCGGCGCTGCGGACCATGGAAAGGATAATGGGGTATTATGAGACGCGGACCGGCCTTTAGTAAAAATCCAGATTTTAATTTCAAATGCATTTTTACCATGGTCGAAAAGTGGACCTGCTTCCTTGAAAATCCGTAGTGGGATGCTGCGGTTTTCCACAAAGAAAAGAGAAAAGTGAAAAGACCAAGGTAAATCTTAATATAACGCGGCTCCATTAATTAAAAGCGCAAAAGAGAAAAGAAACTGATAATGAGTGGATTAGTGTATGTAGCCCGTGATACAAGCCTCAATTCCATGGGTATGATATTTAGAGTATATGTTCTAATGTAGGAGAAATCAGTTTGATGTAGAAGTTCCCTGGGTGCATTTCTTCTTTCAATCTCCTCTTTTCATGTAATTCCTGTTATTTTATATTTGTGATCCCGATTGGCTTCTTTGTCTGTTCCCTTTTAATGTTCAATGATATGAGGTTAAGATCATTTTCTTACTTTTTTTTCGCAAATTATTTACTCTTTATTTAATTTTTGGGACGAATGTGATTAGAAGTTTAGCAGATATTCAAACGCTTATGTTCATAAATTCGTTGTTGATTTGTTTCTGGAATTAAATTTAGGAAGTTGTTTTGTTGATTTTAGTTTCAGCTTCAAATGCAATGCTCGTCCGGAGATTTATGTTTCTTTTTACGATTTCTTTTCTCTGTTTTGATTTCTTGGCTGCATTCCATTAGAATTTTACAGCCTCTTGTAGGTATTGGAATATCAATTAATTTCAGAGCCGTTTCTTTTAACCATTCCATTCCTAATGCTTTTTCCTCTTGTAGGTATGGTTTCTCAATGATCTGTAGTTTTTCATTCGTATATTGTTACTTGCTGTTCTTGAACGGGCTTTTGTCTGTCAAGGTTTTAGAAGTCTTTTGCGGATTTATTGCGTCATGTGTGTTGTTTTCTTTGTACTTATTGTTAAATTTTTTGCCTGCAACCTTGCTACAGGTCCTACTTTTTTATCATTTCAAACAGTCTGTTCTTAGCCACTGCTTATAGTTTTGACAATCTAGAGTCTTTTTGTCTTCTATTTGAAGTTTAAATGTATAATGGCCTTTGGTTGTTCAATATAGGAATGCCTCGGTTTATTATATTTTATGCCTTAAACTAATGTCTTGTGGAGTTTCTTATAATATTTAATTTCTCGGATCCTATAGGCGTATGCTTTTTTCACTTTTGGTTTCTGTTAGGGTTTCTACAATTTTCTGTCGCACTTTGTCTATAGGTTGTATCGAGTTGCATATATTTTGTGTCTTAAATTTGTATAGGCCGATAAGGTTTCTGAGTTTTTTTTTCTGCATATCTATTTAGAGGGCATCTATTTTCTTCTTTTTAATCCTTCATATATAGTACTGTTTTGCACCTTTTTTAATTTATATGTTGACGATGTCTGTATTATTCACTCTAGTATGTGTTTTGACAGATAATATTTTTGTGATGATTTGCATGTTAGGGTTTTAACAAAGATTGATAAATCTTTTTAAGACCCTCACCAGCAAGACCATCACTCTCGAGGTCGAAAGCTCTGACACCATTGACAATCTTAAAGCTAAGATCCAGCACAAGGAAGGGATTCCCACGATTAGCAGCGTCTGTTCTTCGCAGGAAAGCATCTTGAAGACAGGCGTACCCTTGCTGACTACATAAGTATGTGTTTGTGTTGTTTTGGTGTCCTGGCCGGCGCTGCAATGCCGTTCTCGTTTAATATAAAGACTCTGTCATTCGTCATATGGTTCGCCCTGCTTTCTATACATAAGTGAATGTGGTTGGGATTTTTAGATGGAAGTTATCATTGCTCTATTTTATTAAAAAAATATTTTCCCAATAATCTTTCGTAAGATGGAAGTTGTGAGGCTCTGAAATTCTTGAATAGATCATCTATACACCGTGTTTACCAAGATTGTAAAGTAATTCAGTGTTTCCCTATTTTGTTTCCGTAATGTATTTGCTGCAGTAAATAAATTCAGTGTTTCCGTTTTTATTTTCAATATTGTATATTGTGCAGTGAAAGTTGCAGACCTCAGCGCACTCTCTGATTAAGCTCCATGATAGCATTGTTTTTCACCGATGTAATTATTGAGTAGATATTTGTCAGTAGTGTTTTTTTGGTTCTTTCCGTTTTTAGTTTCAATGATGTATATACTGCAATAAAAGTGCAATCTTTGTAGGAAGCTACATGATATGATTAAGATTGTTTTTCATTTATGTAATTATTATATGAATATTTGTCGGGAATATTAATTTTTGTTCTTTATGTTGCGTTTTATTTCTGTAATTATTGTACAAGTATATGTCCGCAACCTTGTAATTTTTTCATGAATATTGGAATGTGGAATGGTTGTCTTTAAAGCTATTCTTAATGTATTCATGAAAATTAATTTCTATTCTCAAGTTATTCATCTTAATTGTATTGAAAGATTATCTCATGCGTTTTCTTCAGGGTAATTTTTGTTATAGTTATTTCTTTATTCTTCGTGGTTGAGTTTGAGTTTTTCTTTTCTACTATATTTTCTGTTAAATACGTGTTCATGTGACCATGTTTATTTCTGTTGTTCAAAATCGTTTAGGATCAACTTGTTATCTGTTTAAGTAAGTAATATTAATGAAGAATATTAATCTCATATTCTTTTTTCTTTTACATATTATTTTTTCTTTTACATATTATTTTTTCTTATCTTTAATTTCCATGGTTCTCTTACCTTTAATATCCATGATACAGGTCATTAGAAGTTTAGCCAAATATTGGAATGTTTACATTCGGATTTTTCATGCAAATCAAATGGGATGTGAAGAGCATATAGTGGAATCCATTAATGATAATCTTTGATAATTGCGATTGAGGTTTGTATAGGTTGTTTTCTATATCCTGGCATTTTGTTTAATATTTTTTTTGCTATGAATTTTGTTTTAACATATTTTTTTCTATGAAGAGATCTTATTACGTAGAGATGGAATCTTGCCAAGATGATGATAAATGCTTCGTAAATTCTTCATCTTTGCAATTACGAGTCAGATGGGATGTTGTGAATGTCTATGTCATTTTTTCTTTATGTCTGTGATATAGTGTTCATCATCACTATCATCAGTTTTCTGTTTGAACAAGATTGATGGAGAATATTTTGGGAATACATATTCCTAGATTGGAAATTTAGCTAAATATCAGAATGTTTATTCTTATATATTTATTGATTTGTTTATACAAATTAAATGCAATATTGATAGATTAAATATAATGATAGGTGATAATTTCACTAAGTTGTGACATTGGGTTTTGCATGTATTGTTTTCTATTTTCCAAGATTTTGTTCAATGCCTTTATTGCTATGCAGAAATTTTAGAGGTGGAACAATGCCAAAATGATGACAAATACCATGTCCATGCTCAGTTTTCTTTATGTCCATGCTTTGGTTTACCATGTCCATGCTCAGTTTTCTTTATGTCCATGCTCTGTTTTATGCCAAGATGATGGACAAATACCATGTCCATGCTCTGGTTTATGCTCACAGTGTTCTCTATTCTCCATTTCAGCAATATTGAGGGAGTCTAGATTCGGTTTCCTCTAATTCTTTTTCCTTTAAAAAGTTGTTGCAACTATTAATTTCCAAAGATATATTTGCTAAGAAATGTAACAGAATATTGGAAAGTTTAATTTGAAGATTTGTTGTTGTTTTGTTTATGGAAATTAAATGTGATGATGAGGAGATTGAGTTTTGCATTAGTTCTTTTCATTGCAAATAATTTGTTTGAACTATTTTATCTTTTCTTCTAATTATATGCGGATGTTTTTAGTGTGTTTTCTTGTTTTTTTTTACATATTGTTTTCTTCCCGACCTTAATTCTTAGGATGCAAGTAATGAAAACTTTAAAAGAATATGATAGTTATTTTCGTGCAATGCTATCCTATCCATATGGAATATGTATATATGCTTGTGTGTACTTCTTATCAATGTGACTTTTATGTGAAAACTTGTTTGGACTCTGTTTCTTCTATTTTTTTTTTTCTTTTAAAAAGTTGTTGCAATCTTTAATTTCCAAGATGCATGTGCTAAGAATTGCAGCAAAATATTATAAAGCTTACTCTGGAGATATGTTGTTTTGTTTATGGAAATTAAATGTGATGGTTGGAGATTGAGTTTTCCATTAACTGTTTTTATTGCTTTTCCATTGGCTGTTTTTATTGCAAATAATTTGTTTGAACTATTTTATCTTTTCTTCTAATTATATTTTTATGTTTGTATTGTATTTTCTTGTTTCTTTTTACATATTCTTTTCTTCGTGACCTTAAATCTTAGTATGCAAGTAATTAAAACTTTAAAAGACTATGATATCTATTTTCTTGCAATGTTATCCTATACGTATGGAATATGTATATGTTTGTGTGTACTTCTTATCAATGTGACTTCTGTGAGAACATATATCTATGTGTTTGTGTAATCCTTATTAATGTGACTTCTATGTGAACAACTTTGATGAGATCTTTTCCTCTAAATTTTTGGTATCCTTTTTGCAGGTTTGTTGCAAAATTTTGTTTTTCAGGATAACATGTGATTTGAAATTTAAGAGAACATTGAAATGCTTACTTTTTAGATTGGTTGTTGCTCTGTTTATGATAGTTAAATGTTATCCTTTTTGCAGGTTTGTTCCAACATTTTGTTTTTCAGGATGCATGTGATTTGAAATTTAAGACATTATGTTTATGAAAGCTAAGTGGGATGCCTATCAAAAAGATATAGCACTAATGAATCGAACAAAGTTTGCATTAGTTGTTTTCTATTGTCAATGATATGCTTGAATTATTTTTTTCCCATACAAAATCCTTAGAGGTGAAATGCTACCAAGAGGATGAGATACTGAAACTTTTACACATTTTATTGTTTGTCTGATTTGTTTGAATTATTTTTTTTGCCTATGAAAAATTCTTAGAGGTGAAATTCTACCAAGATGATGAGATACTTAACTTTTACATTAATCTGCATGTAGGATGTTTTTTATTGCCAATGATTTGTTTCAACTATTTTTTTCCTTATGCAGAACCATTTGTTGCAACTTTTTGGTTTTCAGGATTCATGTGATTTGAAATTTAAGAGAACATTGAAATGCTTACTTTTTAGATTGGTTGTTGCTATGTTTATGAAAGTTAAATGTTATCCTTTTTGCAGGTTTGTTCCAACTTTTTGTTTTTCAGAATGCATGTGATTTGAAATTTAAGAGTTACTGAGCTTACTTTTTAGATTGGTTGTTGCTCTGTTTATGATAAGTGGGATGCCCATCAAAAAAATATAGTACTAATGAATTGGACAAAGTTTGCATTAGTTGTTTTCTATTGTCAATGATATGCTTGAATTTATTTTTTCCCATACAAAATCCTTAGAGGTGAAATGCTACCAAGAGGATGAGATACTTGACTTTTAATCTGACACATTTTAGTCTTTGTCTGATTTGTTTGAATTGCTTTTTTTGCCTATGAAAAATTCTTAGAGGTGAAATGCTACCAAGATGATGAGATACTTAACTTTTACATTCATGTGCATGTAGGATGTTTTTTATTGCTAATGATTTGTTTCAAGTAATTTTTTCCTTATGCAGAACCCTTTGAGGTGGAATGCTTCCAAGATGATAACACGCTTAACTTCTTCATTAATCTGTATGTAGAAGTGGTTTGACACATTTTACCCTTTGAGGTGGAATGCCTCCAAGATGATAACATGCTTAACTTGTTCATTAATTTGTATTTAGGAGTGGTCTGGCACATTTTATTCTTTATGGTAACTTGTATTTTATTTTAATCATGCATGCTTCATAAATAATGTGTTGTATGTGTGAACATTGTTAATGGAGAGGCTTCCCTTGATTTTTTTGTTTATTTTTATTAATTTCCAGGATACACATAATTAGAAGCTTAGGAGAATTTTGGAATCTGAACTCATGTATATTCTAATGCAATGTTGTTCTATCCAAATAGAAAATGTTCCTATGTCCGTGTGTATGATTCTGTGTGAACAACATTAATGTGATTTTTATTCCCTCTAAATTTATGGTTTTCTTTTCAAATTTGCTGCAACCTTTTAATTTCCATGATGCATGTAATTTGAAATTTAGTAAAATATTGGTATTTTTATTATAGAGATCCATACTTATGTGAATGGAAGATAATTGTGTTACTCATTCACAAAATACAGTGATAATAAATTTGACAAAACTGCAAGGTTGGGTTTTCTCATGTAGATGATGATATGCTTAACAACTCATTAACTGTATTCAAGAGTGGTGATGTGCATTTTCATATTTATGTGAATTCTTATATTTGATGATATTGTAGAATGTTATAGGCATATGTCTATGTTTATGTGTCATCAATGATCAATGTGATAATAAATTTGACAAAACTGCAAGGTTGGGTTTTCTCATGTAGATGATGATATGCTTAACAACTCATTAACTGTATTTAAGAGTGGTGATGTGCATTTTCATATTTATGTGAATTCTTATATTTGATTATATTGTAGAATGTTATAGGCATATGTCTATGTTTATGTGTCATCAATGAACAATGTGATAATAAATTTGACAAGACTGCAAGGTTGGGTTTTCTCATGTAGATGATGATATGCTTAACAACTCATTAACAGTATTCAGGAGTGGTGATGTGCATTTTCATATTTATGTGAATTGTTATATTTGATTATATTGTAGAATGTTATAGGATATGTCTATGTTTATGTGTGATCAATCATCAATGTGTTTTTCTGTGTGAAACAACATTAATTTATATGTTTCCATTGTTTTTCGTCTCACAATGTTGTATGTGCGAACAATGTTAATGGAGGGGTTTCACAATGTTGTATGTGCGAACAATGTTAATGGAGAGGCATCCCCTGATTTTCTTGTTTATTTTTATTAATTTCCAGGATGCAAGTAATTAGAAGTTTAGAAGATTTGGAGAATTCTGGACTCTGAACTCTCATGTATATTCTAATGCAATGTTGTTCTATCCAAATAGAAAATGTTTCTATGTCTGTGTGTATGATTCTATGTGTGAACACCATTAATGTGATTTTTTTTCCCTTTAATATGTATATGTTTATGCGTGATCAATGATCAATGTGATTTTCTGTGTGAAACAACATTAATTTATATGTTTCCATTGGTTTTCTTCTTGCAATGTTGTATGTGTGAACAATGTTAATGGAGAGACTTTCCCTGATTTTCTTGTTTATTTTTTTTAATTTCCAGGATGCACCTAATTAGAAAAGCTTAGGAGAATTTTGGAATCTGTTCTATTCAAATAGAAAATGTTTCTATGTCTGTTTGTATGATTCTGTGTGAACAACATTAATGTGATTTTTTTACCTCTAAATTTATGTTTTCCTTTTCAAATTTGCTGCAACCTTTTTTCTAATTTCCATGATGCATGTGACTTTTTTTCCCTCTAAATTTATGGTTTCCTTCTCAAATTTGCTGCAACCTTTTTTTTTTAATTTTCATGATGCATGTGATTTGAAATTTAGTAAAATATTGGTATTTTTATTATGGAGATCCATACTTATGTGAATGGAAGATAAATGCGATACTCAATAACAAAATACAGTGATAATAAATTTGACAAAACTGCAAGGTTGGGTTTTCTCATGTAGATGATGATATGATTAACAACTCATTAACTCATTAATTGTATTCAGGAGTGGTAATGTGCATTTTCATATTTATGATAATTCTTATATTTGATTATATTGTAGAATGTTATAGGCATATGTCTATGCATATGATTATAATACATTTGATAAAACTGAGAGGTTGAGTTTTGCATGAAGATGATGGGAGACCTATCAACTTCATTAATCTACATATGGGAATTTCATTTGAAATTTATGAGAATTTCTATTATTTTTGTTGTATATTATTTGTTTTTAATATTTATATTGATATGATTCCATTGTTTCTTTTGTTTCTTCTCTTACACATTCTTTTCATTTTGACCATTAATTTCCAGGGTGGGTGTAATTTGAAATTTTAGAAGAATATTGGAATCTATATTCTATTTAGATGCAATGATATGCTATCCATATGGGATATATGTCCATGTTTGTGTGTACTTCATGATCAATGTATTCTTTGTATAAGCAACATTAAGGGAGGCCTTGTTTGTCTAATTCCAATATTCTATTTAGATGCAATGATATGCTATCCATATGGGATATATGTCCATGCTTGTGTGTACTTCATGATCAATGTATTCTTTGTATAAGAAACATTAAGGGAGGCCTTGTTTGTCTAATTTTTTTTGTTTCTCTTTTTGAAGTAATAACCGTTAAATCTTCTTTTGGGAAGCATGTGTTTTGAAGTTTTGTAGAATATTGAAAAGTTCACTCTCTAATTCTGTTGTTTTTTGTGGAGGGAAGCTAAATGTTCTGTTTATTAATAAAATACAGTAATAATGAACTCGACAAAACTGTGAGATTGAGATTTGCATTGGTTTTTCTATTACTAATTATTTGTTCTAAATATTTTTTTCCTAGCAGAACCCTTGAGGTGGAATGTAGCTAAGAAGATGATATACTTATGTTCTTCATTGTTTTGTATTTAAAATTGGTTTCTAATGACTTATTTAAAGTAATTTTTCTATGCAAATCTCTTAAAGGTAGAAAGTTTTGCCTAGATAATTAAAGGCCTAACTCTTCTAAAGAGTCGTGTGGTGTTTTTTCCTCTTTATATACTAATTCATTTTACAGTAATAATGAACTCGACAAAACTAATAAATATGACAAAACTGTCATAGTAATAATGAACTCGACAAAGATTGAGATTTGCATTGGTTTTTTCTATTGCTAATTATTTGTTTGAACTATTTTTTTTCTATCATAACCCTTGAAATGGATTGCTACTAAAATGGATATACATAAGTTCCTCGTTATTTTTTATTTAGAATTGGTTTCTAATGACAATAACTTGTTCAAAGTATTTTTTCTATGCAAAACTCTTAGAGGTAGCATGTTGACAAGATGATGAGAGGCCTGAAGACATTTCCACTGATTTTGGTTTCATTTTATTAATTTCATAGAGAAGAATATTGGATTCCATACTCTCATGCAATGTTAATCCATCCTATCTTTATCTGTACACTTCTTTCTATTTGTGAATAACATTAATGAAAATGCTTTTTTCCTCTAAATTCCTGATTCCATTTTCCAAATTTGTTGAGATGAATTTGATTTGAAATTAATATTTACTCTAGAAATTTGAATTTTGATGCTCACCAACAATAAACACAAATGTAGACTTTCAGGGAAATATCTTGTTTCTTTTTACTTGTATTTGTAACTTCTAATTTAAAAGATGTTTGTAATTGAAATTTTTTATAGAAATTTTATGTGTAAGCAAGTTGGTTGATGCTTTTGTAGTTGATCTTAATCTTTCACACCCAATTAATACACATCGTATTCTTTTTTGGTACGTTTCTTGTTGCTATTTTTTTAAGTTTATTCTCATTTTTGTGTATGCTATTATTGCTTAATTTACTTTCTTTCTAATTTTTGTATACTTTGTTGCTTAGGAATAACTATGTTTGAAATTGATTTTTTATGTTTGAAATCATCACGCAAAGACCTGAAACATAAATTGAGAAATGTACACAAAAAATAGAAAAAGATAACGAAGATGATCAGGTTCTCATATACACGGATTATCCTTCCATCTATGTGATGTATAGTCCTTAAAGTTCATCAAATTCCCATATACACTAATTATCCTACCATCTATGTGATGTATAGTCCTTACAATCTGCCCATATACACCGATTATCCCATCTATGTGATGTATAGTCCTTAAAGTCCGCCAATGGATTGAGCTCAGTTCTTACTTTCAAAGGAACAAGGATTTACAGAGAGTCCATCAAGGTTTTGTGCTTATTTGGTTTTAACAAGAACTTTGAATATTTTTTTTTGTAAGTAAGAGAAGTAATTATATTAAAATCCTGCAAAATCTGAAGTAGAGTGGAAAAATACATAGCTGACCAGGATAAAGTTACTGGACTACCCCAGCCATGGGGAAACCAGTCCAGCCAGCCTATCCAGACCACTAATTAAACAAGTCATAATTTAAAAGAGTATTACTACTATTTTTCACCCGAGACCTGGAAACTCTAAAGACTAAACATACTAAAAGATTAGACACCTTGCTGGTAGCCGGACCACGTGGAGTGAAGGTCTCCTGGCCAGGGTTCTTCCTCAATGTACATCGGCCCATCGTCCCATGGCTTGCCACCGTCCTCACTGCGCTCAGCTTCCGTGGTGTCTTCCCCGTGCGCGTCCTTCTTCCGTTCTTCTCCTGCTGGATGCGGCACTTCGCGCTGATCTGCCTCCTTAGCCGCTGGGGAGTCCTTCATTGAACTGGTTTCGTCAGTCTCGGAGAGCAATGCCTTGTGAAGGGACGAGATGATTCTGAGAAAGCTCGCCACCTTAGCGTCCGTGGCCTGGAGTCGATAGCTTAAGTCCGTTACCTCTTGCCTTAGCTCGAAGACTAGGTCATGCAATGCAGACAGGCTTTCCTTGACGCGCGCTCGATCAAAAGATTCAGAGAAACTGGGAGCTTCCCTCTTGGATTCACCATGAAGAGGGGGGTCGCCCCCTCTGTCACCCAAAGGGTCATGAAAGGGCATGGGATTAGAGGAAAATGCTAAGGGGTCCAGGGAGAGCCGTAGAGTTGAAATTGGCGTGCTCGGAATGAAAGCCATGGCATTGAATTGCAGAACTCGTAAGGAGACAAGAGGAGACTGGGTTTGCTGGCGCGGGGAGGACTCAGTGGAGGTTGAGTCGGGAGGCGTGATCGAGGGCCGTCGAGGCTTCCAGGGAGCGCCTCTCCTTGGTCTACCTCTGGGGCGAGTCATTGAGAGCTTAATGAAGTTGGCTAGGGGAATTAAGAGCAGGCGATGGAGGAGAATAACAGGGGCCACTTCATGCCAATGGAGGAGAACAGAGAAGAGCCCACGCTGCTCAGGGATGAACCTTGCAGCCACCATAACAAAATGCGCTCCAGGCATAGTGAACCGGTTTAATCGAATTCGTAGCAGAGGGGAGAGGATTGTCGCATAAATGCGCCCTCGCTTCATCTTTATGAACATTTATGCGTCGGGTAGGGTGGTGGGTTGTAGCACGCGCCCATCATGTGGCGGTGTGCCACGACGCTCTGTACCTTCTCCCATTGCCTGCCGCATGGACCGCAATGCCACCCCATCTGGGGGTGAGTCGACTAAACCTGCCTTGCGGATGCACGGCTGGAGAGTAGGATGCTCCGGTTCCAAAGCAGAAATGCATAAGAGATCAGAACCAGTCCAAGTGGTGCCTAGATTAGCGAGCTCGTATGCAACTTGATTTCCTTGCCTTCAGACATGGGTCGGGATGATTTTATGTGTTGGTTTCATTAGGTTGGTAAGAATTTGTAAGCCATGTGAGAGCCTCCAACTGGGCGTGATTTTGTCCAGGTTTGCTCCATTTAGATTCTCCGCAGCATATTGATGATGATCTGTGAATCTCCTTCAGCCACTAAATTATTGAATCTGTGTTCACCTGCTAGTTGCAGCCCCCAGATCAATCCCCAGAGCTCTGCTGCATTGTTTGTTAAGTGCCCTAGGTATCCTGCGGCGATTAAAAGGATGTGCCCGAGGTGGTCATGAAAGACTGCTCCATATCCCGCTGCTCCTGGATTGCCTTTAGAGGCGCCATCAAAATTGAGTTTTATGAAAGGGATTGAGGGGGGGGACCAAGAAGAGGGGCTCAAGGTGTGGAAGGAGGGAGGAGAGAGGGTTAAAGGAGGGCAAGAAGGAAGAGGCTGCCAGTAATGGAGGATTAGAAGTTCAGAAGGAATGCTACCCCCCGTATCATCGGTCCAGTGTTGCAGAGAAATGGTTTCCAAAATGTGGTTGTGACACTGATGCCAGCAATGTTGTCATGGTTGCGAGAGGTTTCGAAAGACCCTTCTATTCCGCTCTTTCCAAATTTGCCAGAGGATGAAACCTGGTAGGAGTTGCCAGATCCGATTAAGGAGGGGGGAGTGGAACGCTTGATCGTTCCATTCTACAATGGTGTCAATAACACTCTCTCTTTGTCGATCTGACTTGCGCATGATGGTGGCCCCCTGATCCCAGAGTTAGGCTGTGTAGGAACAAGAGTTCAGGAGATGATTCATGGTTTCTTCTGCACTTTCACACAAGAGGCAGATGGAAGGTCCTACAAAACCTCTTTTCGAAAGGTTGTCCCAAGTAAGAATGCTGGAGTGGGAGACTAGCCATAGAAAGATAGTGATTTTTGGCCAATGCTGAAGACTCCAGACTTTGCGCCAGAGTCCGTTGGTAGGAGGATGGTCTACCTGGGTTATGAGTTGGTAGGCCTCTTGCGTGCTGTAGGTTCCTTTTGGGCGGTGGCCCCAGCGAAGAATATCCTCTCCTTATAACTTGGGTATTTTCCGCTTGGACATATCCTCGTGCCAGGGTGCCATATCCACCCGTGCGTCTAGAGTTATGCGCTCTTTGTCTAGGGGCCATTTGCGCCACTTGTCCTCAGGAGAG
Source organism: Picea sitchensis (assembly GCA_010110895.2). Classification (NCBI taxonomy): domain Eukaryota; kingdom Viridiplantae; phylum Streptophyta; class Pinopsida; order Pinales; family Pinaceae; genus Picea; species Picea sitchensis. Next base: position 15,006 of record SNQJ01S0191593.1, read on the forward strand.
TTGTCCTGCCAGTAGTCAGCCACTCTTGTCAGGCCTGCCAGAGTAGCTTGTGGGAGTATATCTTCCGCCCAACTGGTTTTGGCTATAATTGGCCATTGTTGCCAGGAGTCCTGCCAGAAGAGAGTTGTTTCCCCATTCCGAATTTCCCAAAAAGCATTTCGGATGACCAATTGTTTGCTCTGCTTGGCCGCTGTCCAGATCAAGGATCCGGGTCCGTCCCCATCCCACCGAATTAAATTTTTTTCAGCTACGTGTGGCGTGTATTTTTTCCTCCAGAATCTGGCCCATAGGTCCTGGGGTTGCTTGAGCCACCGCCACCAAAGTTTGGTTGTGAGAACTTTGTTCATAATGAGGGGGTCACGCAGTGCCAAGCCTCCTTGATTTTTGGGCTTGCAAATTTTATCCCAGCTAACCAATGCTATCTTCTTCCCAGAGTTGAAGCCTTTCCATAGAAAGTTTCTTTGAAGATTTCTAATGGCTGAGAGAACATGTCTTGGAGCAGCCATCGCCGAGAAGAAGTATAACGGTAGGGATTGAAGGACGATCCGGAGGAGAACCAGGCGACTGGGTAGATTTAGAACTCTGAGGGTCCAAGAAGAGATCCTTTTGGTGAAAGAGGAGAGAAGATGCTCCCACGAGGAATTGCGAAGAGCGTTGTCTATCAGAGGAATGCCAAGGTATTTGGACGGAAGGGAGCTTCTGTTGAAACCTAGGATTTCAGTAATGTGGAGCTGAATCGGAGGAGGCGTGTTGAAGAAGAAGATTTGGGACTTTTCCTTGTTGCATTCCAGCCCCGAAGCATTTGCGAAGGCCTGGAGAATGTTAAGAAGAGCTTTATCTTCGCGAACGGTGGGGGTGCCCATAAGGAGCGAATCATCCACGAATTGACTGTGCGAAACAGGAGGAGAAATGCCATGCAAGGGTAAGCCCATAAGCAGGTTTCCTTCGATTGCAGCTCGAATAGAGCGGCCAAGGCCTTCAGCCATGATGATGAAGAGAAAGGGGGAAAGAGGATCCCCCTGCCTGATACCTCTTGAAGGAGAAAAAGTCCGGGAAGGAACACCGTTGACCAAGATAGAAAAAAAAGTTGAGGAAGTTAAGTTCATGATCCAGGTGATCCAGCTTTGGTCAAAGCCAAAAGCGATGAGCATAGCCCGCATATAATCCCAACTTATCTTGTCAAAGGCCTTGGAGAGATCCAGTTTGAGAAGCATACCTGGGGTTTTGGTTTTCTGCAGAGAGTGGATCACCTCGTGGGCCAGGATTACGCTGTCCATTATTTGCCTGCCTTCAACGTAGCCTGATTTCTCCGGGGAGATGATTGTCGGTAAGATGGGCTTGAGTCTACTGGCTATGACCTTCGTCAAGAGTTTATAGATTATGTTACAGAGCGATATAGGTCTGAATTGTTGAGGATGATGCGCCTGTCCCTATTCGAGAATGAGGGCCAAAAAGGTCGAGTTCAGAGCCCGTAGGATCTGTCTCGAGGCTCGGGAGTCCTCAAGAATTTCCCATACCTCGTGCCTGATCATCGGCCAACAATGATGGAAGAAATCGCTAGTAAATCCATCCGTTCCTGGAGCCTTGCATTTGGGCGTGTCCTGAAGCGCTTGATCCACTTCCTCAATTGAGATAGGTCGTAGTAAGGCCAAGTTTTGCTCCCTCGTGACTAGGGATGACACATGCTGGGTTACTTTGGCGATGGCCTCATGTCTGTCCTGTATAGGTTCTATGAGGAGGTTTTGATAATAACCAACCAGAGCTGCTTCCATATCCTCATGTGAGTGAAGGGGCTCCCCAGTTGCAGAGGTTAGGCTTGTGATTCTATTAGTATGCCGCATGTGAATGGTCGTTCTATGGAAGAATTTGGTGTTACGTTCTCCCTCCTTGAGCCATCGGATGCGTGACTTTTGTTTCCAGAGGATCTCTTCTTGTGTCTTCCTGGCCGCTAGTTGTTGGGTGACAGTTTTTTCCTGGTCTTTTAACTCAGTTGTGAGCCCTTAGGTTCTGATCTGCTTCTGAATTCCCCCCATGCGATCTACTAATTGCCTTTGAGATTCAATGATATCGCCGAAGGTGTTCTTATTCCAAAGTTTGAGGGACTGTTTAAGGTTCTTTAGTTTTTACTGGAACCTGTACATTTTGGAGCCTTGAGTGATCTCGGCCTCCCTCCACCATTTCTGAATGTTGGCTTGGAAATCAGGGTGATCGAGCCAAAACTGTTCAAATCTGAAGGGTTTATTTCCCGTCGCTGTTGGAACATCTAGCCAGAGCTGAATAGGCCAATGGTCCGATCCAGGGATTTCCAGGATTGAGGCCTCCGTAGTTGTGCCTTCCAACATGAGAGAATCTGAGATGAGGAACCGGTCGAGCCTGCAAGCGATCTGATGTGTGTCAGTTCTTCTGTTTGTCCAGGTATGAATGCCATTAATGGTTTCCAGGTTGATGAGGCGGTGGTTGTTTATGAAGCTATTGAAGTTGTTGGTTTCTTGGTCCAGTCTTCTTGAGCCACCTCTTTTCTCTTCTAGACTGCGGATGATATTAAAATATCCTCCTATAATCCATTTATTGTGCTGATTTAAAGTGGCGAGGAATTCCAGAGTTCACAGGAAGGCAACTTTCTCCCCTATGTTGGCTGGACCATAAACATTAGTTAAGTGTCCTGGTTTATCGGAACCGATGAGTCGATAGTCCACGGTAATGGACCCTCTTGTAGCCATGAAGTTTTCTAGCAGGATTGAACTTGTGTTCCAGAGGATGATCAGTCCCCCTGCTATACCTATGGCTCCTACCGCAACAGTTGCCCCCTGCTTCCAACAATAGGGGAGTAATTTGTCCACATCTTCTGAGGCGCATTTTGTTTCCTGCAGAAGGACTATGTCAGGTTTTTCCGCCATGATCAGATCTCGTAGCAATTTGTGCTTGCTACGCCCGTTGAGGCCTCTGATATTCCATGAGATAAT
>SNQJ01S0191594.1:0-16093 GCA_010110895.2 Picea sitchensis
TTGCATATGATTTATTTCCACTTTATGATATTACATTATTACTCTAATACATTTATTACTAATGAAATAAACATTACAATACTGACACCTAGAACAGTGAAACACTTTTGGAGTAACCCCAAAAGTTAACATCTTAGAGTATTTGGGGGGTGCTCCCTATACCATGGGTAGGGAATTTCCCACTGACTCTCCAACGCACTCAACCAATTCCAAACGGTCTCAACAATCTGAAGGTAGGCCTTCATACAGAGTTGGTCAAGTTGTTTGTGAGAGGGTGGAGCTCCACTGCAACTAGCCCCCTCCACCACCACACTCAAATGATAAGTTCCCCCAACTCACCCTTGCAATTTCCAAGACCAAGAAGCCTCAAAAACCTGAATAAGGCAATGAAGAATAGGGGCCAGCCATTCTGGATCCAGAACCAGCTAATGATGGGTACGGACCTGTTATCGCACAGTTTGTACTTGGAAGTAAAGAAAATGGTAAAGGGAGACAAACTGACATAACTGGAGACTATCCTATCACTGTCACCTCAATAGGATATCTCTTTCTATTTAGGGTGGTAGGCCCAAGGGAGACGTCCCCGGTGACTTGGGGTTTTGAGAAGGCAAAGGGTAAAGGCTAACGCAAAGGTTTCCCTCTCACAAGTCACCACTGATCAAAAAGTTCGACTAAACAGCCAATAAAAGATAGTAATAACCAGAAATGTACCTACCCGAAACAAAGCAACAAGAAGCTATATTTGCAAGCTCACTTGTTGGTTAGTACTTCATATAATTGTAGACTTTCTCAAATAAGAAATTGACTAATATTATTGATGAAGCAATCAATGATGTATAATAGCAATAATCACAATGTGTTACTTCACAATAAATGCTTTTAAATAAGCTTCACAATGAGCAAGAACGATTTATCATCAATGTCACAATATCAACATTCATTAGAAGCAAAGACTACTACGCTTTAGCCAATCTTTCAATTGCTTTAAAGAAGCAATAAGTGCTGCAAAGTATAATTATAAATCAAATGGATAATGGCAGCAATAGGGTTAGTAGGTTAGGGTTAGAAGGTATTAGTAGTTGTTCAAAGAGTTTGGAGGTTGTGATCAAAATACTCAAACAAGAAGTCCAAGACTAGTGCATTCATAGGGCAAATGGAGTCAAAAGGTAGTGACAAGAGTTGAAGGAGCAATGTGATAATAGTATGGCTAAAGACAAGAGAGTTTAATGGTGAAGGTAAGCCAAAGCTTCAACCATCAAACCCTAGGGAAAAACGACTTACTAAGGTGTAGGCAACCCTAGGCCTTAGCACGTTTTCCTCCTTCTTTAGCTCAATGACAAAGTAAGATCGGCTTAGATGGAGAACAAGAGATAGGGTGTTGCAATGGCAAGGCCCTAGCAACATCTCCAACACAAAAAAGGCTCCTTGGCATAACCTAGTAGGGAATTAAAATAAGGACACCAACATGTGCTTATTTCCTATGGTTTATTCCAGCAATTTCATTAACAAAATGCAAGTAAAATACTATAACCATTCAAGTAATGGAAGTATTTGCAAAAATTCACTTACATTTACCATGCATTCATCAAGCCAAACCCTAGTTGTAAACTAAGTTGCATGAAACGAGGAAACGTTTCCAAGTTTCCGAAATCGGGACGGTACGAAACAGGCCCCCCAAAAATGGACACGTCAGGGGAAACGTCGTATATAAAAAAATTAAAAAATATATATATGTATATATAGTTTTTTTTTAAATAAGACATTATATTGCAAGAAAAACATAATGATGCAAAAAAAATGCAATAATGATGCAAGAAAAACATAGAAAATGCAAAAATATATATATTTGACTGTTTGGGGGCCCCATGGCCCCCTTTTTTTTTTCTTATTTCGCCTCAAAGACGCCCGAAACGGCGGCCATACGGACCGGTACGACCAGGAAACGTCATTGATCGTACCGTACGACGTTTCCAAATCGGGAAACGTCGTACAGTACGGCCGATGGCGTTTCCTGGTTGTACCATACCGGTTTCCGAGTTTCATATTGTTTCAGGGCAGGAAACCAGGGGGGGTGGTGTTTCCTGCAACTTAGGTTGTAAACCTTCCACCAAGAAAAATGCCCAAAATAGCCAAAATAAGCCTTCCTTCACAAGTGTGCACTAGAATTTCAGCGAATAACCCTAAGAAGGGCGCAAATTTCAGACGTCACACAAGTGTGAGTGAAAGATCCTCTATAAAAGAGAGTTTTAGCTCTCTTACTTATACCATACCAATGACCTTAATTAAATTTTAGGTCACAAAAGGCCGACAAGGCCAAAAATACATAATAATATTGTTTTACATTAAATGTCATGATAAAACCCTAAATCAAGCATAAATGAAGACGCCATGTCCTTTTAAGGTGACGTTAGCCCCTTTTAGGACAACGTTGGCCTCCTGGAGGAAAACGTTAGGCCCCTTTGGGCCTCCGGAAGCTTCCACACGTGCCACAACTGCCTCCCAAAACCTCCACAAGCACTGGATGACATCATGAGTGTCCTGGGTAACATCATGGGCCTTCCAAGGCCAACGTCTTGGTGAAAAGGGCACAACCCCCCTGGGTACAGGCCTGCTAAGCTGCCTCTGGTGGAACGTCCTCCTCTTCTCCGGTGCAAACACTCTGATCTGTCTCCACCCCCTGCTGGGGTCTCAGCATCCATCTGATGGGCTTTTAGCCCCATGGAAGTCTGAATTAATCATCTCCCAATGTGTACTGTCCATAATGGTACCTGTTTGTCGAGTATGGTCCTTCACATCAACAGATACGCCCTCCATGGGCTCATCTCCCAATGTGTACCTGTCCATAATGGTACATGTTCGTTGAGTATGGTCCTGCACATCAACAGATACGCCCTCCATGGGCTCATAAGTCACAGGGATCATAGCAATGTCAATCGCATCTAATCATCAATTTTATTAAACATGTGCATAAAACCCCTTTTACCCAGTCAAGTGCTCAAAGACATTATACAAATCTGCAAGCCAAGTTTGGAGGAAGTGACAGGGCATCTTATTGGGCTAATGCTCATTGGATGTGGGATGTTTCCGAGAGAAATCAAATCCAAGCCATGTGAGTGGATGAGGTGGTAAGAGATTTCTGGACAAGGGGTGCAATGATAGCAAGGAAATGCATGGCTTACCTGTGGGTGCCTTTATAGAGGGTGAGTTGCACTTGTCATGGATGCAAATGTTTCCAAGCCCATTTATGCCTTTTATCTTTATTCTTATTGCTTTTTCTTTCAAGAAGCTATTCAAGGGACACTACCCTGGCGTGGTGACCAGTGGTGGCAATGTTACCTACAAGCATTTCACGAAAATGAGAAGGCTGGCTCGTGATGAGACCCTCGTTCTCTTGGCTATGCCACCAAGAGCCACTACCCTGGCGTGGTGACCAGTTGCTGGTAGTGTCATACCGCTACATGCCCATGGACCTAATAGGTTGGCTCGTGATGAGACCCCCTATCCTCTAACTAGGTCTTGTTTTATTATTTTTACATGGGTCCCTTTGTTTCTTGCTGAGAAGCCCTTTACTGCTTTCTCAGGGATCCCTGGGCGAAGCATCTCAAGGTTTCATTCTTTGGCTTCTATCTTTTGCCAATTGCTTTTACCCTCAAGGCCTTTTGCTCCTTCTTCCCACAAGGTAAGTTGCAACCCTTAAATATCTGGCCAACCCAATGCTCGGACCAGTGTAATGGTATGGATGAGCGGGAGAAAGATGGAAAGTGGTAAGTATGGTGGGAGCAGACGATGGCTTCTCATGAATCCCCCCAGTGGCAACTCAAAACCTATGGGCACAAGCTTACTAGTGCATCCTGTCATTCCCCCCAGATATGGTCAAGTGGATAGGCATAAGATCCAAGCACTTGTTAGAAACAAATGGAATCAAATACACATATTCAAAGGTTTTGAGGATCAGAGTGACACATACCATGATACCCGGACTCATTACCTCACGGAGCAAGATCCACTTCTGCTACAGGACCAAGCCAAGGTGATGGATGCTACTGCTGCTGACAAAGTGGAGGCGCTGAAGAAAAGAAAATATGGGCCCTCCAAGGCCATGCTCAAGTTGATTTGGCTCTCGATACTCCATGTCTAGGACCTGTGGACCTCGAGACATAATCTCCTTAGTTATCCCTAAACTGGGGGATAACAGGGCCCACCCACACTGACCTGATGATCACCCACCTGATGTGAGGCTCATCCCACCTGCTGGTTAAGCTATGCTTATTGACCCTTTTGATTTTTATGCATGTCAAAAGGCTAGACTTTATGCTTATTTATGGTTATCTGCAAGTTAGTCTGTTGTTAGCACTATTGTATGTCCAAGAGGCAGTTTTGTTTCTCTCAATGCTCTTGGGCAATATTGATAGGAGGGTCCACCGAGTGTTGGACTAGCTAGTGGTGGCATGTATAAAATGCCTAATCTGTACATTCTCTATTTATATTAATAGTCCAAGGAAGCATTTTATTCAAAATATCTCCTGATGGAACTTATGCTACAAGCAGCTCTACAAATAATGTCAAAAGAACCATAATGGCCTGTGGAAATTCATGAAATGGTAAAACAATCTAATGTATAAACTTAAGAAAATGCTATCTTAAAAATGCAACCCACCAATCAGGGACACTGACTTGTTCCTGTACCAATATATCATAAAATTGCAGCCATATTCAACAAGCACCCATGTTGACATTTCATAAGTCAAAAGCCAATAGAGTCCCCAGGTATAAGATAAGATAAAATAGGATAATTTTATAAAAGTTCAAAAACTAATAATCAACTTGGATGGTAGGAGATTCGTCTTACTCATGTCCATCCTTGAAACTAAAATTCTCTTCTTTCCTGATGATCTAGAATCATCCAATTAAAAGAGATATAATATTTATAGAAATTCAAAACCAATGAACATTCAACAACTTGGCTGGTAGGAGATTCATCTTACTCATTTTCATCCTTGAAACTACAATTTGTTGAGAAGAGTAACTCAGAAGGCCTTCTTCCATGTGGTGGCATCCTAGCATGGAGGGGGACAATGAAACCATGTGGTGGCATCCTAGCATGGAGGGGGACAATGAAACTAGCCAAATTGATGGGTTAAATCTTTCTCTTAAGTCTAACTCAGAAAAAGTACATTAAATGTGTTATATTTTAATGTTGACTCATTGAGCACTCCTTTTCTAAAGTTAAACGTGAAAATAATTTAAGTGATGGTCTTTAATCTTGGCCATCCATCTCATTGAGAGAGGGAGGGGCTGATTCAGCCCCGATCTCTTTGGAGATAGGGTTTTTGCTCGCTCATTGAGACAAAAAGAAGTCAACTTTGTGGCTGAGCACATTATTCACTTGAGAGAGGGCGATTTGCAGAGAGGAGCGAATTGTTTGAGGGTTTGCTGGAAGAGAGTTCCAGAGAAGACGAAGGAGAATTTTTGCACATGGATCGACTAGCTATATCAGCCATTTGCAAAGGCCGAATTTCAGATCAGAGAGAGAGCCACACATGTGATGCAGAGGCAGCACAGCTGGGCTGTACGATTTGCGCAGAGGCTTATTTGTTGGGCCAATTTCTTGTGTTGTTGGGTTCGATCTGGCTTAGAGCAGGCCATACAGGTGCTGGGAAGAATTTTCATTGGGGTTTCCCTCAGCCATTGGTGTAAATCGATCTGCTCTGTAAGAGATCTCTATATTTTCTGCTGCATAATAAAAACCCACAAACTGCAGAACCGGTTTCTCCCACATTGCCTTCCAGTGGCTATTCACCCGTAACACGGTGTTCTCAAGGGATGCGATGTGATTGCTGTTATCTTCTTCATTCTAGATCAGATTTATTTCTGCTATGCGTTGTTTAGTTTTTGTGAAGAAACCTAGCTGTAACCTAAGAAAGACAATTTCAGAAAACTATTTTAATGTGCTAAGTCAATTTCTGAGTGTTATATTGTGAAGATTTTCGGTTCATCTTGCTGGCTCTTTAGTGGATTCACACAATTCTTTTTTCCTTGTGATATAGAATCATCCACTTAAACAGATATATAACATTTATCACCCAAATAGAAAATTGCTTTCTGGTTGACAACACACCTGATCATTTTGACTGAGCCAATTCTTCAGCAAGATCAAACCCGACTTCAAGACCTGGATTTCACTTTTTCCCTCATGATATTCAGTAATTCTATTATTCTTTTGCGTCTGCACATATAGAGAGGAGGATAGTTTTACTGGTTTGCCTCCCCCAGTTACTTTATCATCTTTCGGCATGCAAATATCAAATACAACTTGATCTAATATAGCCCTTCCTGTCGAAGACTGTAAGTTGCGAAACTCTTGCTGTACTCTTCCACTCGAGACTTTCATGCTGTCCGGTATTCTCTTACTTCTAGAGTGATTGCGCTGTGAAGATATACCAACATCAACATAAGCTGGGCGTGTTTTGATGTTTGGGCTTTCAGCTCTGATGGAAATTTTGAATTTTTCTTTTTGCAACACGGGAAGATATGTCTGTTTGCTGAATATCATCTTCGGTAGCAATTGATACCTGTTTAGATATTTGTTCGTTTATCAGTACACATGTATAAAATAATTTAACTGAAAGCATTTATATGTCAATTTATCATGTTAGGTCTCTGTGTAAAGACCATGGTGCACAGCATAGATAAAATGCCACAAAATATATATATATATGTATATATATATCTGATTTTATTTAAATGAATAATACCACACAGAAAACACATCTGAGCATTAGGTAAACTTTTTCAATGAAAAGAAACTTGGAAATATCTATTAGTTGCACATGGATACAATCAGTCATTCCCTTAGTTCCAGCAAACTACCTAATATTTCAGCTTTGGAAACATTTTAGAGTCATGTTTCTAGAAAGGAACAGAAACCCAGTGGGGCATTGGTTGTGTTGAGATAGAAAACATGAAAAATATTGAAAGTGGTAAAAATTCAGGGCCATATATAAGGTATCACCTGCAGATAAGATAGGTTTTGTGTTGAGACAGAAAACATGAAAAATATTGAAAGTGGTAACAATTCAAGGCCATATATAAGGTATCACTTGCAGATAAGATAAGATAAAATAACTTTATTAGTGTCCACAAATGACCAAAATAGTTCAATGGGACTGAAACAAAAGTACATTTAACAAAAGCAACTGCAAGAGTGCCCAGGGCTACTCCAAAAGCATACTCACTGTTCAGAAAGATACATGAGAAGAACATGGAAGAGCTAGTGCAAGAAAAGTACTAATGAAGAAAATGAGGGAGCTGGGCATAGACATAACAACGAGGCCCTAACTAAATGTCTGCATCACAAACGGAAAGACAGGTAGAGGCGCTAAGGGAGAGCCCCTATCACTCCCAGTCACTGAGATGGGACCAATGCAAAGCCTGGCAGTGTCACCCAAAGACGCTGGAGAGGACCATACAAGTTCCCTTACACTCTAGGTCATCTGGAATAAGCTAGTGAAGGAACTCCTGTGAGCCGTACTCTGTGCTGAATGGGTCTAGCTCTAATGTCTCATACAACTGGGAGCTGTGTCAATCTAGTGGGATCTGGGCTGAGAGTTGTCTTGTGCCCAAAGTCTCAAGGATGCCCTGGTATGAACTAACCTGCTAGTCATTGATCTAGGTGAGATGTGGGGTCATACCAATCTAGAGGTTGGTGCTGCGTGAGGTACTACATATCGCTTACGGCCCTCTGCCATCAAGATTGGGGAGAAGACAAAATAATCAATGTAACATGGGTTTGTCCTGGGCAAACCTTGTAAAATCTGTCTCCTAAGGTGAAGGACCTTCCTCAAGAATAAAACTAAGCATCACTGGTCTGCATACCTGAAAAAGGCATTGAGCGATCCCCTTAAATTCTTTTATATGCAATGGAACCACCCTCTGATCTCACAATACATGGGACACTGGAAGATAAGGTGATACTCTAACTTCGTGTCTTGTAGACTGCAAATCCTATGGATCCTTTCGGATCTCAGAAGTAAGTTGGCCTAAGGGTATCCTTGAGCAGTGCCCAATGCTTTAGTGTACTCAAGTCTGATAATCAGGCCATCCCTCAGATGTAAGAATAGCTCAAAGGTAAAAAGCCATCTTGGGACCCAGGGAGCAGAGATCTTGGTGATCTGTATATATTCTCTGTAAATGTCATCTCACATTACCTTGTTCAACCCTATGTTTTTAGAACCAGTCCGGTTCAAATTGAACCGATCAAACCAACCGAGTTGATGGCTGGCCGAATCAACTCGGTTCAGTGGTCGGTTTGGTACCTATTACCCACCAAGTTGCACTAGAATGGACTTGCAGTGGTGTAATGTCCCCATTTTGGACACATTACATTTGCAGAGCAAGTTATGCCTAACAAAGTAGCCAGATTAGGGTGACAGCGAGTTCAGAGATATTGAGGGATACATTGGGGTCCGACTTGCATCGCTGATCATCAGGTTCCGCTCTGCACAACTGACTTTGGTTCAAGCAGACCCGAATGATTTTCAGAATTTTGAGTTATTATGGGTTACATTTTAATTAAATTCACTCGATAGTCATAATGGGCATATTACTTGAGAAACCTCTTAGTGCAATAGCTCATAGGAATCAGGAGGAAGAGCAATACAAGATAAGATGATGAGAAGTGACTTCAGTGGTCGGAGCCATAAGGATGGATAAACCACTTTTGAGAGGTAAAATGTATAATTAATTAATTAAGCATTAACTGTATAATAAAATAAAAGGTGAACAGTGGGTATAAAAGAGAGATATGGGCTTCTATTCTCTCATCATGTTGATTGATTATTTTGCATTCAGCCTCTTGGCTTGGAGACCTCTTAGAGCTTGGGGTTTGGAGAACCCTAGTTGGAATGGTTTCGGTGGTGGAAGATCCACCCTAGCTAATCAAGTTTGGTTTCGGAGGTGAGAGATCCACCCTAGTCAAGTTAGTGGAAGAATCATACAGGTTCTTCATTGCATTCATTGTTGGAGACATTCTATCTATTTTGCAAAGTTTTGGTGGCTTGAGGAAGCAATTTTCTTTATTGCAGCAGTGCTTGGTTGAGTTATTTGTGTAGGGATTGAGTTTTCTGAAGAGAGAGATCGAGTTCCATACGTCTAGAGGCTGATTGATATATGCAGACTGAGTTTCTTTCTTCCTGGGCGTCTTTCTTATGCAATTGGGCGAGTTGCATACAAACCTAGGCACCCTCATTGATGAAATATTGCAGTTGAGCAAGTTTATGAAGTGTTGGGTCGTTTTCTTTCATTGTGGGGTGAATACCTCACTGTTGGGGCGAATTTGGGCTGAGAGAATGTTTATCTAATAGCTGGGAGAATTATTGAAGGAAGGGGCCAAGTTCTAGGCCATTATTTCTCCATTTAAAGGTTGAATATCTCATGCAGGGCCCACAAGATTAGATGAGGGATCATTTGTCTCTAAGGAGGGCTTAATTTGATTGTAGAGGGCGTATTATTAGAGTGGGAGATTGAGGAAATGCCAAGGAATTGTGTATATCTACAGAAGCTATTGCAAGGGGTTTAAAGAGGGGATAAACCACTACAGGATTCCTATTGTTGCCCAGTTCTGCATCAAACTCAGGAAACAAATAAAGAAAGTCTGCATTCTTTGCTGGACTGGACTGCATTTTCCGAGAGCTGAGTTTTGATATTGAGGAAACCATTACTTCCTAGAAGAGGACTATATGAGCCTCTAAATCAATCATTGATGTAACAGGTCGGATTATTACAATAAATCAGAATTTTGTGTGACATCTCATTGCTGTTCTGTGCATGTTATTTCTGGGTATTTCCTTATAATCTTCGCTGTAATAAATTGTTGAATATGGAAATTATGAGTGACATGGAAACATCATTCATCTATGAAACTAAATGAGTAACCAAAAACAATAAGCCATTGACCTCAACAACAAATTTATGTGTTAAATGGAGGATTGGGAGTTGTTGCTGCCCTTATACACACCTCTGTAAACGGAGCTTGAGTTCGCCCACTTAGTGTGTCCTTGGAGTCACAATGCCTAGGTTCACAGCCCACGCTGTCACTTCTCTTTGACCAGAACCTTCTTCCGGCCTAGGCTTACTCCTAGGAAGCCAAAGGGGGTAGTCCTAGTTACTAGGAGGAATTAAGTTAGATTCTAGAGTTATTTTTAGTTTGTTAAGGTTTTGGGGGATTCTAACCTAAAATGCTAAGACCACCATGCAATATGCAAGGGCTAGAATGAAAAGCAAGCCCTTTCCCTAGGTCAGCTAAGACCAGTGCCTAGAAATTGGGCAAGGAGTCAACCATGTTAAGGGGTGGTTGATTACAAAGAATTACAAGTTATGAACAAAATTATAAGTTACAGATGACAAATAAGAATAACTCAATGAAAGAGTATCATATACATGCATTTACAAGATTTACAAAAGAATGATATATCACAATTACACTCTAACCGGGCATGTTTAATGTGTGAAGGATAAAGAAGACTCAAGCATCAATAATCACATCATCATCTACATTAGATCATCAACATATTACCTCATCAATAAGATTATCAAGATTTAAGCACACCACTATGAGGACACCCACGCCATGTCAAAACCCCTAATAATAATAAACAAAAATAAGGATTAAATAGTTAGGTTTTCTTAAGGATTTTAAGTTTCATTGGCTTTCACCAAAGCCTCCTCCCCGCTCGTCAAATAACTGCCTGGGTGCTCAAGATAGTAAGGCAACGAGGCTCCCCCTAGCTTCCACGGGTCACCAAGTAAGAGTACTTCCTGAGAGGACACCCACCGAGTTTTACCTGACAGCCCCCCGCCACTACCTCCGTTGTTTTCCTAAAACCCGCTTTTAGATGGTGGAGATGGTGGTCTAAGGTACCCTAAAATAGTCTATTAAGTATATATGATAGTTAGGTAGACTTTTAGGTGATTACAAGAGTGTTTTAAAAGTTTTAAAGAACTTTAAAAGTGCAAAATAATGAGATGGCCGAAACTAAAAGTGCTCCAAAAAGTGTTGTTAAAGCTTAAACCATTGAGTGGATCAACACATAAGAAGAAAATGAGATACAAGGCTTAAAGAGATAGATACATTTAGATCACAGGCACATCATATTACTTGATTAGATACCATAGATTCAATGGCAAGAACAACTTGCCTTAAGGATGAAGGAAGAAAATTTAAGTGCTTTGCCAAGTTAAACCATTTAAAGGAAACTTCAAGATAAATCAAGCCCAAGACGTAGTTATCGAGAAATTAATCAATGAGTAAAACAACTACCAATTGATTAAGCATCATAAGAGTTATAAAGCATGAAATTAAAGCATGAGATCAAGATATATGTGCTTAAAATAAAACAAGAGCTTGAAATGAAAGTAAACAAACTAAGCAAGATAGATTTAAAGTGTAAGCGTCTTAATGGGTTTAAGAGATGTGAGATCTCGATCTAAAGCATAAACATTTAAACCATTAGTAACTAGATCAATCACATAGCATGATGAAAATATGGATTAACACTTACCCTTACCTCTTTGGGGTTTTCTCACCCAACTAGGAAATCTTAATTAGTTATCTTATCTTAACTTGTTAGTGTTCTTTCTAGATCTTATTATGAAAATAACTTAGCAAGAGATATGAGATAGCAAGAGAATGAACAAAACAACAAACCAATAAGAAAACTAGATCTACAAGCAATCAACACTACCTCCATCGGCTGAGATGGTGCCTACACCATCTAAAACCATTAATGCCAAGCTTAGGAGAAAAACAAAAAGCTAAAACAAAACTGAAATAAGCTAGATCTACCCATGTCCTAGTCTACCCAAAGCTTGAAGAAGAGGGATGCATCACTCTACACTTCAAGCAAAAATTCCAACAAGCAAATAGAAGAAGCAAAGTGCACTTCTAAGCTAGAAATGAGAAGAAAGGTAGAGATAGCTACCAAGTCCCACAAGGGGTTATTGAGTGTTGTATATGTCTTTTTGTGGCAGCCAAGAGCCTCCTATCAGATCTGATATACCTGTTATAACAGCAAGATATCATTGCTAGGATGGCTACATACAACCAAGCAGTTAAGAAACCTTGCCCTTTGGGACAAGGACCTCCACAAGATAAGATAAATTTTGGAGATATTATTGACCTATCTAAACCAATATATGCTAGCTGAAATGAGATGGATGTCAAAGATATATAGAGCAAGGCAATAATCAAGATGGTTGAAGTATGTATGGATTCAAGAGACCCTTCCTTTCTAGAAGTTCTTCCCAATGAAACCTTGGAATCTAACCTACAATCCTCCTTATACATCAAGCATATACTAGATAGAATGTTAGAGCAGATAACATAAACGACACTTCAATCTAGGTTATGCAATAAGATTCATAAGATAAAAGGGCATACTCACCATTTACCCTACTCAAATAACACTTTATTCAAGATCTAATATTGCAAGATTCAACAAAGAAAATACATAAGGTTACCTCCATATGCACAAGAGAAGCAAGCATACACATTACACACTTGTTGTTCTCCAAAAGCTTCTGAACTTTATTAATAAAAGAAGTAGATCTTGGAGAGAATACTCCAAAAATCTAAGAGCTAGAATGACTGGAAAATGAATGAGATGAGAGAGAGAGAGAGAGTTGAACCAAAGTAGCATAACAATAGCTCAAGACATGGTGTCCTGGGAGTGAGAAAAGGATTCATTTGCTCTCAGAAGAGTCCCACCCCTTGGATCTGTCGAAGGTCCACCACCGCTAACAGAGTAGATCTCATTAGGGCATACCTCCTGTGGTTTGCACAATAGATCTAGGGTGTAGAAAAATAGAAGAATTCTTTAGATAGATCCAAGTGCATGTAGGAAGTGTGGGATTTCTGTCATGGAAGGTGAAGAGGTCAAATACCCCTAAAATAATTATTTGTTGAGTTTCAAAGTAAAGGAGGGTGCACCACTCTTGGAAGGCGCACCTCTTGGGATGAGGAGAAGAGATGAGGGCTAAGAAAGAGGGTGAGGTGTTGGGATTACATAAGGATGAGGGAAAGGCATGGGATCTGTGCCAAAGAAAGATGAAGAGTCACTTCAAATAAAAAAAACGTAACTTTTATTGAAGAGACAAAAAGGAGGGCATAACTCTCTGGAGAGCACTCCCTTGGTCAAAAAATCAACCTAAACTCAAGTATGGGTGAGGTGGAGTGATAATGATCACTACTAGGGATTAAAAGAAAGTTAAATGAAGTGAAAAGCAATGAGATGGGGCCACACCAAAGTCACAAATAAATTAAAAGTGAAAAACGTCAATCCCACTAGGGGGCCAATTTGAGTGGGGTTGGAAAATGGGTTAGACAAAGTTGAAAAGGGTTGGGAGGCTACATGCTTAGGGGTCTCTCTCTAACCATCATTTCAACATTTCACATCATCTAACTCATTATTACAATTTTACATTTGCCATAAGCTTAGACTTCTTTAGCAATTAAAATTGTTATTATAGACTGACTGACACTCTAAGTGGACTAACCCATAGCTAAAGTTGTCCGGACCGAAATACCGAACTTGGTCCAAGGATGTAGGAGGTGCTATTCCATTTCTTTGAGCACAAATACCTATCAAAAGTCCAAGGATCCGCTAATATTTGCTCAAAATTGACTAAATAATTAAATTTCCAAACTTAGGGAAATTTAATTAAAATTAATGAATTAAAAAACTAACCTAGACTCAACTAATCGTTAAACTTTCTATGATGTCTTGCATGGTCATTTACAATTAATTCCCTACATAGTTAACCAAAACATAAGCCCATTGCAACGCCGCCCACCACTTGGAGGACATATGCAAGTGAGAGGGAAAACCTGGTGGAAATCATTAAGGTTTGAAGGTCTAATGATAACCCTCGAGGATAAAAAACCCTATGAAAAGAACTCTCCTGTTGAACCAAGCTAAGGTAACCTAATTCCAGACATGACCTCCATGCGCATCTATTACATATTAATCCACGCAGGGTATGGAAATTCCAGCGCAATAAAAATAAGTGTTGGGCCAAACACAGCCATGTAGAACCAAGAATCTTCAATAATAATACTGCATCCGGGACGACATCTCTTCATGGCAATATGAGTTGACCACCGTCAAATGGGCAGTCAACAGGAGTATGCTCTCAAGTGTTTGACTAAAACTACAAACCAGAATTAAGCTACAGCCAGGCAGCAGAAAGGTTATCAGTGTTAAATAAGGATTTCCATCTACTGTTTGACAAAAGGCCAAACCAAGAAATTGATGAATGCCACAGCAATAGACCAAAATTAGTAACAACCAGTAAAGAGGTTATTACAGTGGTATCAGAGTTGGTTTTCCTGCCAGCCTATGGGGAAAATCAGTGAAGTTATTTCAGATTGTGTCCACTAAAATTCAGCAGTGATAACTTGCACTTATACCTTCAAATGCAGTAATAGAGAGAAAAGTTCAGATCAGATATGGAGGACAGCGTGAGAAATATTCGTAACATTCTTGCACAGGGGCGACAACAATTGAAGCAGACTATGGCAGGCCTTCAAAACAATGCAGGGATAAATGGGGTTAGTAGTTCAAAGAGGCAACAAACAGGACAGAAAGGACATGATGAGGAGTTTGCAAATTGTTTGAGACATTATCAGGAGCTTGGTACGGAATTTCATGCAGACATATCATTCAAGGATTTTTGCACCATCAAACATCCGGAGTGGTATGAACCCCAACTATCAATGGACAAGAATGTGAAGGTGACAAGGAAAAAGGCTGATGGTGCATATGGTGAAGAGACCCCATAAACCGATGTTGAGGATTCCACATCATACCTTAATAGTGATGCTCATGATAATGAGGATGTACATGAGCAGTTGGATGGACAGAATGATAGCGCATGTTCCTCATCAAGCAGTGTTGAGGATCCAACCCTTCAATATAGTGGTGACACTTGTGAGGATTCATATGTGTTGGCACTTAGACATGATGAGATTAAGAGATTGGATGACCTACCCTTTGGTGTAGACATGGCTTCCAAGAAGTCATGTATGGAGGATGATGAGCCTTCTATGATGACAATGACACATTTTCCATCTTCTCAGACACCTATGACAGCCACAACAAATGAGGATATTAGTGGCATTTTTGATACGATAGAGGAGCCTTGTGTGGGGATTATACACAAGCGACATATGGATCCACAGATCCAGGAGGAGAGGCACGACTTGGAGCCAATTGACGATACACATACCTATCAATATGAGGAGAGTGAGCCACCTCTATTGGAGACTCCATTGTTAAACCAGGTTGTGGAGACTGACAGTTTGATGGGATGCTCAGTTCCAAGACCGGTCTATAGTGATGAGGATGCACTTCCTATTTGTCGGGATAAACTTAGCACATGTCTGGACACTTCTCTATGGGATCCAGGCGCAGATGATATTAGCAAGGTAAGCGCAGAGGAGGATACAATTGCTCATACAAGTTACAATGTGGTTCAAGTACGAGTCACAGTTGGGGATGGTGTGCAATGGCATACAGGAGGACTCAATAGCATAGTAAACAATGGACAGTTCAGTGCCTTATCTTTTGAGGACTGTGTTGTTGGGGATTCCATTGTGACACTAGCAGTGACAGGCATGAGGTAACACCTCATGAGGATTGTGATCAGGAGTCACGACACTTGACAGGACAGTTGAGAGTCAATGAGGACATTGTTTTGATAGCCACTAGATGCATTGATGATACACTCGCATTGGTGGCAGATTATTGTTGGAGGGC
Source organism: Picea sitchensis (assembly GCA_010110895.2). Lineage (NCBI taxonomy): Eukaryota > Viridiplantae > Streptophyta > Pinopsida > Pinales > Pinaceae > Picea > Picea sitchensis. The sequence continues at coordinate 15,813 of SNQJ01S0191594.1, forward strand.
CTCGATGGCACAGGATAGTTCAGATGGGGGACTTTCCATTGATGACTTCCATACACTCAGGGAGAGAGTGACTGTGATGAGCGTCAACTACCAGCAGTTGTTGATGGATAGGGATTACCTATTGGAGGTTGGCGAGATGTATCACAAGGCGCTGAGGGAGAAGGAGGTTCAGGTGGACCGACTCACTCATTAGTTGGTGAGCACACGGAGATTCTTGGAAGGCACTATTATCGCACAGTTTGTAGCTAGGAAAAAGGCTATAAGATTGAAGGCCAAACTGG
>SNQJ01S0191595.1:0-17967 GCA_010110895.2 Picea sitchensis
AATTAAAATTAACTTAGTAACTTAGGGACAACCCCCCTTGGCTTCCCTAGGAGTAAGCCTAGACGGAAGAAGTTCCTGTCAAGGTGACAGTGTGGGCAGGAGCTTAGACATTGTGTCTCCGAGGCCACACTAAGTGAGCAGGACTTAGCTCACGTGCATAAGGGCGACAACAGAGAGCTTCACCAGAGTCTGACTCAAGTATGTACATGGAGCTTGGTATGAGGACCAAGCATGTAGTACAGGGATCTGGTACAGTGTCATTCTGGATGGAGTCAAGAAATGTGTTGTGAGTGGCAAATGTGCTCTGGGTGCCAGGAGTGTGTTCTCAACCTCAACGATTGAGGAGAAGGGCTATGCAGCTTTGTTTCAGGATGGACAAGTGTTGTTCATGCCCAAAGGATCTAGCTCATACACAGCAATGGTCTTGGAGTTAGAGAGAGCAACATGTATACGCAGAAGGGCCAACCTATGCGAGCCATGACTAGTATTAGTAGAATGGCACTGAACATGGAGCAAGTAGCTCTGAAGTTTGTGTAGACTCAGAGGGAGTCAATAGGCTTAAAGGAAGAGTCAACTGTTCAGAGGGAATCTACCTTCAGGTCTAGATGGGACAGAGGCATCTTCCAAGACTATCAAGAAGGTGTCATGGGTTGAGATGGCCAGGCAGGATTCTTAGAAGCAAGAGGCTACCTAGGAGCAGGGTGTCTTCCAAGAAGGGGCCATTCCATAGAGCAGAATTTGCTTCAGTGACAGAGGTACTAGTCAATCAGGTGGATTGGAGAGCAGTTGTGGTAGAGAATCCAGTGCGGGACACAAAGCCACTTCCAGTATGGAAGATAGAGTTACTTCCAAGAGATATTGGAGTGGATGAGAATACCTCCCTTGCTAAGAGGGAGTGTTGATGCATTTTTCATCCTCGGGAAGTATTCCCACAAGAAGCCATGGTGTCCGGCATGTGGGAATATTCGTTGGCACCATATTACAATTTTGTTTCGGTAAAAACGCCCTTGTATTTTGAGTTGGAGCTTCATGGGTTTGATGATGGGCTTGTGTAGGGCTCTCACACCCACAAGGAGGAATAAAGAATTCTAATTTAATGTTGAGTTTAGTGGAGAGCTCCTTAGAGTAAGTTAAGGACTTCTTAACTCACATTAGACTCCTATAAAAGGAGAGGAGAGATTGTGACATTATGGATTTAGCATAAGTGAGTGAGCATTTGTGCTAGGAAACTTGGTGGTTTCAACAAGGGAATTTTTGCAACTTTGGAAAATCTGGCCTAGGGTTATGGATCTTCTATTTTCTGTTCTTGGCAGGGAAATCACACGTGCGAGGTGGGTGAGGAAGGTCGCACATGTGGAGGAAAGAGATAGTCGTAGAAGGGAAGAAGTCGCACGTGTGGTGCAAACCATACAAAAGTAGTTGTACAGTATTTTTGTACATGTAAGCGAGTTTCGGTGGAGACAGTAGTGTATGTACGTGAGTTTCATTGGAGGCAGTCGTGTATGTACGCGGGTCTCTGTGGAGACAATTGCGTATGTACGGGGTCATATGACAGGATTTTCTAAGCAGCAGTAGGTCCGTACATGCTGACGTCAGCAACCATACGACTGACGTCAGCAGATCTTACAGGTGTAGCTCGAACAAATTTGTAAGCTGGGATTTGTCTCGAGAATTTTGTTGATATTTTTTGGTTTCAAAGGACTGATTTTGTCCTCAATTTTGTGATTTTTGTGACAATTGAGAGGGTTGATTTTTCCCTCAGAAATTTCTGAATTTTGAAAGTTTACAGAACATAAAATTGTGTCTCATGTGTATGGATGGTTTATCTCTGATCTTGTTGTTTACACTATTGTAATTTTCTATCATAATTTCAGTGTAAAATTATTTAGTAATAATAGCTAGGGTTTATTGTTTGGATCACTTGGAAGTAATTTTCAAATCTGAAATTAGTTGCATGAAAATATTGACAAGACGTTGGGCCTGTTTTATGATGATGTCATGCTAGAGTTTGATGGAGATGTTTGGGTTTGCTTGCCACATGGGCATCACATGATGATTTGAGGTGGCATGGCAATTCTCCATTCTTGCTTCCACTTTGGATGATAACATGTGGCCTTGGGAGGCCCTCATTCGCCTCTAGAAGGCTTGACATCACCACACGTGTGGTTTTATGATTTATTATTATTGTAGAGGCTATTTTGAGAGGACAACCCCACTTGTAACTTGAATTTATGACATTTTGTGGAAAAAGTGCTAGGGTTTAACTTATATAAATAAGGCTAGCACTCCAAATCATTTTCATCGTGACTTTTCTCTCACTTGTGAGTGGGAGCTCTATAAAAGGTTCGCTATCTCTCTTTGGCTTATTGGATATAGTGCACTACTCTTGGAGGATGATTGTTTGTGGATGATTTTCACTATTTGGATGATATTTTGTTGCAACTAGGGTTTTTCTTAGCATAGCGACTTGAATAAGTGGGTAATTTGCTTTAATTGGATAAGTTTGCTCATGGTATAATTGTTAATTGCTATTTTGTTGCATGTTAATTTGTTATAGTAAAACCCTAGGAAGGAGACATAAGTCTTTCTCTCCTTTAATACTTTGTTTTTCCAAGTTTGATGAAAGCATTAAGAGAGCTAGTCTCTTGTTAAGATTCTTAAGCCTAGGGCCCACGAGGCTTTGCACCTTAGGGTTTTGATCTTAGTAACTTGATCCTTGACCTAGGTTATCTAGAAGAGGGAAAACAACATTTAGGTCCCAAGGGGCTTTGCACCCTAGAAATCTCTCTCTTGAAGGTTTTAGTCCTAAGAATAATGTGTATTTGAACTTGCGAATAAGAATACTCAATCCACCTTGCACACCCCTACGTTTCTCTTTAATTTGGTTGACTAGGCCCGGATCCAGAGGTTCCATGCACACAGTTCTTGCTAAGATTCTTAAGCCTAAGGCCCAAGAGGCTTTGCACCTTAGGGTTTTGATCTTAGTCACTTGATCCTTGACCTAGGTTATCTAGAAGAGGGAAAACAACATTTAGGGCCCAAGAGGCTTTGCACCATAGAAATCGCTCTCTTGAAGGTTTTAGTCCTAAGAATAATGTGTATTTGAACTTGCAGATAAGAATACTCAATCCACCTTGCAAATCCTTGTGTTCCTCCTTAGTTTGGTTAATTAGGCCCGAATCGAGAGGTTCCATGCACACGAACATAATATTGGGTGAAATTTTTTTCTCCATCATGACCTTAGCTACAACTTTCTATGTCTCTCAATAGGCACCCTTTTTTACCCTTTTATTAAATTAAATATTATTATATTCATTTGGCTTGAACCCTGCTCTACTCTACCCCACCTTGCCTTCTCTTATATCCTTTTAAACTAAATGTGGCTATTATTACATTAGAGCATGAATTCATCTCATCCAACGTGAGCCGATTGGAATAGCTAGCTGAGCTCTTCATGTCTGTGTCTTGAAGAGACGAGCTTTGAGGTGAATTTACTCCCCTAAGTACACATTCCAATATTTCTCAATTTTCAACGGTTACTGTTGTTTTTTTTAGAATTGATTGTGTTATGAACATAAATATACATATAAAATAGATATTCATAGCATATGGTCGTGATCACTTATCAAAGGACATGAAAGAAAGAGTGGTGACTATTGGTCGTGATCACTTCTCAAAGGACATGAAAGAGTCATGATCATTTATCAACATATGGTCATACACCATGGAGTAAGATTATAAAAATGAAAAAACATGGTGATAGGGTGGCATGATATAGTTTAAAACATTATTGTTGTTTTAGTAGCTTAGGTTTTTTGAAAGAAACATAAATTTGCATTTCATAGAGTTGTGTGTGTGTGTGTAACTTTTTTTCCAAAAACAATAGTAGTATATTCAATATTTCTAGATGAAATCAAAATATAAAATTTGATGTGTCATTACTATGCTACAAAGGACTATGTTTCTCTACTATTGGAAAAAGAAAGAGATGTTTGGGAAGCATCTCTCAACCTATAGTGGAGATGAACTTACATACATCCTTTCATCATAATCTAGCTTAAGCCAACAAAGTAGAACACTTCTTACAAACATAGATGCATCGAATCATCCTCAATTCTGGAAAAAAAGGTGTAGGTCTCTTTTAGAAGATGCATGAGATCTCTTTAGGGAGATATCCTCTTTCATTTGTGTCGACTATAACCAGTGACCCTGTAGGAATAAGGCTTCCTTGGAGAATTTATCTACAGAGTCCTTCAATTCTATAAAAACATGTTTGAATGTTATATTTTGAAATGAACTTTTTTTTCGCTAATCTTCTCCATGACTAATAGTAATACTAGAATTTCCAAAGAGGTATTACCATTAACCTAATCAATGACAATTTTGTTGTCACCAAATACAGGTTGATTTACTACTCTCTCATCAGTTGTTAGTTTCAATAGGATTGAGAAAGCATGAAGTTTAGATTTATTACTGGTTCCATGTCCCAATGTTGCTTTGAAGGAAAAGTGGTGTTTTTTTTTTACAAAAATAGATTACCACTTGTGCCTCAAATTTTGGATGAATTTTGGCTAGCTTTGTCGAAGAACCCCTAGGGTTTGGAGGAGTCTATATTAGGTTCTTTGATTATTCTTTCGGAATTGGTCTTCACCATCATTGGAGCCCACATACCTTCATATGCATATTTTATTTGGAAACATACCTATATGTGGATGATATATTTTCCTTGAAAAATTGTGTCATTGCTAGCCAACCATAATGCCTAGGCCAGCGTATAAGGAAGTGTTATGTGCTCCTTGACTTTTTTGTTTTCACACTAGTTCTTAAAACATTGTAGGGTTGAATATTCTTCCCATTTTCCATTTTCATTAGCGAGCTTGAATGCTTATTTCTAGACTTCTCTTGAATATGAACAATGAACTAAAATATGGTCTACAGATTCTTCATTGTTCTTGCATAGTATGCACTTGTGATGCTCCTCCTAAGATCTTTTTGGTAGTTGTCCCATGCGAATACTTTATTTAATTTAACTAGTTAAGAGGATATGTTTTAAAAGGACATCTTAGTTTCCAAATGGCCTTCCACCACTATGCCTTTTTCATTTTCAATTTCTTCTTTTATCCTTGCCTCGTAACCTAGCTTGGCGGTAAAGTTTCTTGCAACTTTATGTTTTGAACATACAATCTCATATTCTACATTCAGGATTAGAGAACTTAAGACCGTGACTATGTTAGTTCCATTCTTTAATCATTTCACATTGGATATGAAGTTGTAAGTCAGTTATCCATCCTTGACTCCAAATTGAATTGGCTCCTGGTTTAACAATGTCATCTAGACTAAATATCTCTTTGTTATGAAGAGCGCTGAGAAGGAGATCTTATAGTGTGTAGTTTTTCATCAACATCGACCTGATTGAATATATTTTTATCTTGAAGAAAGTTTAGAAGAGTATCTTCCCCCCTTTCTTTCTATCTATTCTCATATGCACCCTTGGAAGGATGGGAGGCTATCTTGGAAGCCATCCTTTTCCGCGTTTTAGGACAACAAACAGTTGAGTAACTTTCTGCCCATAATTTTTATTGGTCAAGTGTTCTTTGAGGTGCCCTTGCAAGTGTTTTCGAACCGGTGGTTAGCACATGCAATATATCTAAAAACAAGTAACATTCCTCTAGATCTTTACAACACAAATAAGTTGATCTACACTCTAAGCATGCATGAAAATAGGACACAACTATTTTTGGTCAACATGACCCTGGATAAAACCCCCTCGGGGAGAATCAATGTGGAATGAAAGTATATATAATGATGATCTCAAACAATGAATACAACAAGGAATACAATACAAGGTAACCCGGTATGATAGCAAGCTCCTCTCAAGCTTATAGCACAGGTTCCAAGATGAATGCGCCTAGGAAAGTGCACCCCTCTCTCCTTGTTTCTCTATCCACTGAATTGAAGCGCCCAATCTCCTTTGTGGCCCAATGAAGAATCCCTTCCACACAAATAACTTGTTGTGTGTCTCCTCCACCATGAACTAGACAGATCTGAGATCGGACAAGGCCTCCTAGTGCCTGCTATATGTGCACCCTCCTCCTAGTGAGCGCCCTCCTCCAAGAAAGATTGGTCACTATAAATAAATGAGGGTCTAAGCCTCCACAGCTCCTCCATGGATGGAGGCGCCAAAGCTTCCCTCTCTCAATTCTTCCATTCCTATCTCCATTGCTCCTCTCTAGCTCTCCTAGGGAACAAATGAGTGAATGAGCCTCCAAGACACCTATGTGCCCTTCTTAAACCTCCATAAGGATACCTAGGATTTGGATGGCTAGGATCTCCCTATGCCATCTCTAATAAAAGGTTGAGATCATCCCACAATAGTCTCACTCACAAACCCACTTTGGCTTAAGTTCCCTAAGTTCACTTTATGTCTCATAATTCACCCACAAAATGAATTAATAGTCACTTTAAGCTAAAATGACAAAATTTCACTTTTGACTTAAATCTCCTAAGTCAAAGTGAAATTAGAAACAAAGTACAAGGTACAAAGGTACCAACATCTCCTTCTTGTCGTTAGAGGCTCAAAATCACAAGGGAACCATTTCCCGAGGGACACCAAAACTCAACATGTAGGAGGAGCGTTGGACACACCTCCTAGAGTGCCCTTGCATTTGGAGCCTTACTTGTGGATGACATCACCTTTGGCTCAACATGTGTATTGTTGGAGTGTATCACTCCATATGTGTGAGCATACTCCATATGTGTGAGCCTACCTGTGTCAATGTAGGTTTCTTGTAAGGGGATAGACCCACATATGTATTGTTGGCCTCCCCTACCTCTCATATATATAGAGGAAGGAGGGAAACTTTTCATTATCATCATTGTACTCTTCTCTTTGTATTAGTCTTCTTGGAGTGAGATGTTAGAGTTCATGAGAAAACCCCTAGGAGAAATTATCAAAAAGAGGGAGGAGGTCTTTGATGGAGGATTCTTGTGAGATACTAGGGTTTACTCTTCTGCGAAAGACATTCGACATGATGATCATCACTCATTCATTCTTATTGGTTCTTGTGTAGATATGTGAGCAATAAGAGCATACTAGTTCTCCTCTCCCTCTCTTGGATCTTCTTCTATACTTGATCTCTCTCTATCTCTCTCTTGGAATCACTAGGTTTTCTTCAACTTCTTGGAGCATCTTGAAAACCAGGGTTAGGGTTTCATCCCTTCGAGATTTGGAGTTAGGGTTTTGAAATGAAACCCTAGGTTATCCTTGGAGAAGAAGAAGAAGCCTCTTGCCTTGGAGAACATTCTTTTGTGATGGATGTTTGTTACATCTCCTTGGTGTGAGCTAGGGTTTTCACTGTTTTCCCTAGTTAGGGTTTTGGAGAGCTAGAGGATTTTACTAACCTTGTGATAAGTCTATGGCATACATGAACTCCATTTTTATGCATATTAATGAAGTTTTCAACTGTCCACTACCTGTGTAAAACACATATTTGATTTTCAACCATTAGTATATTCCTCGTGGTTTGTAATTTCCAACACTCTGTCTTACTGATTTGGCATAAGTTAAGGGTGAATATGTTAAGTGATTTAACATTATAACCTGACAATACAATGGGAGGTTTACTGTCAGGTTTACAACTATCATAAGTTTTTTCAAATCTATCATATGCATGACAAGATAGCCCTAGAGGACTGAAACTTATTATATGGTATCTTATCTCTTAAATTGCCTAGTGGATTGGGGTTTTTAAGGATTGAAATATTATCCATTGCTATTGTTTTGTTTATATTTCATAACATCCCTGAGCCTGGAAATTCATAAGATTAAGATCCAGAAAACCTATTATTTAAGAGGTGAAATTTCTATTTTGAATTAGAACACTTGAACATAGAAATTTTTTCATTATAGGTCAAAGTAATGATGGCAAAGTATATCACTCCAGGATCAATAGAAGAGTGGATTAGAAAGGATATAAAAGGTCATAGAGGTGCTTCAATAGTCTGGAAATCAATCGCAAAAGCACTCCCCCTGATTGGAAAATGGTTGGTTTGGAAAATTGGAAGAGAAAACAAAATGAAAATAGTTGAAGATCCCTAGTTGGGGTCTTTAAAGAACTGTAGGCTATAAGATCATTTTCTCAACATTATTCATGACAAAGACATTCAATCTGGCTGATGCTATTGAACGAAATGTAATTTTTATTAGGAGTCAATGATGGAAAACCGACATATAGCTTGGTATCCAAGGTGAGATGGCTAAAGAATGGAACCAATACACTCACAAATCCTATGTTAAATGATATAATAGTGAAAATAGAAGAAAATGAGATTCTATGGTCGAAAAATAAATCTAAAGAAAACTTTAGTGTTACGAGGAAAGGATAAAAGAAGAAATTGAGAATGAAAATGCATGGTAATTGAAGACCATTTGGAAACTAAGATGTCCTCTTAAAACTAGGATATTCTTCTGGCTAGCAATATCCAATAAAGTCTTCACATGGAACAATTTTCCATAATAGATTTTGGGAGGGGCTTAACAAGTGCATGACTGCATACTATTCAAGAACAATAAAGAATTTGTTCACCATCTTTTAGTTCATTATTCATTTTCAAGATAAGCTTGGAAATAAGATTTAAAGCTTACCAATGAAAATGGAAAATGGAAAGGAGATTCCACCCTAGCATGTTTTAAGAACTAGCGTGAACACAAAAAAGTCAAATGGCTTAAGAGCAATTCCTTGCGTATTGGCCTAAGCATTATGGTTAGTCAGAAATGACATGGTTTTTCAAGGAAAACATATGATCCTCATGTAGGTTAGTTCTCAAATAAAATATGCATATGAAGGTATATGGGCTCTAATGAAGGTTAAAACCAAAAGAATAATCAAATAGCCTAATATAGACTCCTCTGAACACTAGGGGTTCTTTGACAAAGCTAGTCAAAATTCCTCAAGAACTTGTAACGTAGATAGTATTCTACTTCTGTAAAAAAATCATCACTTTGCCTTCTATGCAACATTGAGACATGGAACCAATAATAAATCTGAATTGTATACTTTTTGGATCTTATAAAAATAGACAACTCACAGGGGAATAGTAAATCAACAAGTATTTGGTGAGAACACAATTGTTATTGATTGGGTTAATGGAAAGATCTCCATGGAAATTCTACTATTACTACCAGTCATGGTGAAAATCAACGAAAAAAAAAAATTCATTTGAAAATATAACATTCAAACCTATTTTCTGAGAATTGAATGAATCTATAGACAAATTATACAAGGAATCCCTATTCTTACAAGAATTGTCATCGATCAGTAGAAACAAATGAAAAAGGATATCTCTTTGAAGAGACCTCATTCAACTTTTAGAAAAGACCTATACTTGTTGTTTTTCCAGAATTGAGGAGCAACTATCTTTGAAAAAAGTGTTGTAATTTATTAGCTTAAGCCAAATTATGATGGAAGGTTGTATATGAACTCATCTTGACTATAGGCTAAGAGATGCTTCTCAACAATTGTTTTTTTTCTTGGGAGAAAATATATATATCCCACTAAACTCTTGTGAAATATAAATTTAGGTTTTTCTTTCATAAAGCCTATATTATTAAAGCAACAATAACATTCCAAACTACATGATGTTACCCTTTCTCCATGTTTATGAGTTCTTTTGATCTTACTCTATGGTGTAAGAATAGATCATGACATTTACAAAATTGTTTGAAATTATTCTACTTAAATTATTATTCTACATTTTTATAACCATTGGAAAACTATGACACTAAACATCATTACTTTTATCCAAAATTAAAAGTACTGATAATAGTTTGTTATATGAAAACCCATAAGCAACAATAACCTATCTAACTAGATGACTGAGTTTATATAATTCAGGTAACTATTTTCTCTATTGTTTAAGGAAGAAAACTAATGGTACCTACCTAGTTCATGTCCTCCAACACCAAGTGGCCTGGCATAAGCCAACTCCATGCGAGGTAAATACGAAAATTTTTACTGCCTTTGCTCTCTGATCTGATATCATAATAACCATATTTAGTTTTAAAAGAATATAACAATATTTGATTTGCTAAAAGGGCAAAGAAAGTGCCTAGAGCATTCTCATTTTGTGAGTACATCTTTAATTCAAAGCTTTTCCTTTCTTTTATACTCCTAAGTTACAAAAGAAACAATAACATTTCAAACTATATGGTGTAAGATTATATGTCTATATATGATCATGACATTTATAAAATTATAAAATTATTTGAAGTTATTCTACTAAAATTATTATTCTACATTTTTACAAACATTGGAAAACTATGACATTACACATCATTACTTTTATCCTAAATTAGAAATACACAAAATTATTTGTTATATGTATAACATTAACCTCTTGTGAAATACATATATTAAATTCTTAAAAATGCCAAAACCACTAAAACAGCAATAACATTTCAAATTATATGACATCCAAGCTCACTATTATTAGTGAACTTCTAAACTATTATTAAAACTTGAGATGAGTCACTGTTTTCTCTGTTCTGTTGTTTAAAGAAGAAAATGAATAACAAAATGTGTACCTACCTGGTTCGCTGTCAGCCAACTACAAGTCCCCTCACATAAGCCAGTTCCACGTGAAGTAAAAATTTACTGCGTGTAAATTTTTATTGAAGTTTGAAATGACTGAGTCTATTCAGGGAAACTGTACGCAAAGCAAAAACAAAACGTTTTACTGTCTCCGCTTTGATATCATAATAACCATATTTAATTTAAAAAGAAAGGAAGCCGGAAAATAGACACAATTATTATATAATGATATATGATTTCATGGTATTATTATTATGATTACATGTAATTTAGATAAGTCCGAGAGCAGAGATAACAAGATATAATAATATTTAATTTTATTATATTTAATTTAATAAAAGGGAAGAAAATGTGCTTACGGTGGGCAGAGCTGAGCGGAACAGAACTAAGCCTAGAAAAGAACAATAAATTATAATACTCACTGGAATAGAATAGGAACAGAGCTAAGCGGAGAAAAGAAGATACCTCACTGTAATAGGAACAGATCCAAGCCGAGAAAAGAAAAAAAAAAAAATTATGATAATGATACCTCACTGAAATAAGAACCCGCGTCCAACGTGGTGAGGTGATTCAACTCTCAATTCTCAACTCTATTTCTTCAATCATCTCCAAGCTCCCGCACATTCATATTCAATTCAACCTCCTACTTCTCATTCATATTCAATTCAACCTTCTACCTGTATAACTTGACAATTTCACATGTACAACACAAACACCATACATATCCATACATATGACATGAAACAAACACAAACACACAACCACATTGAAAGCGCTTCCATACACTCACATAAACAAACAACACAAAAACCAAAACGGAATTGAGATAGAGGAGGAGGTGAATGTGAATAGGCATTGCTGAATGTAGGTTTCTGCATCTCAGAAGATATTTCCCTTTCCCACTCTATGTAACAACTTTCTTTGTCTTATCTCTACGGAATGTGGTTCTCTCTCGATCCTTCTTCTTCTCTCGTTTATGCCTCTCTTTTTCTCCCTCCACTAAAATTTGAGATTCCGTCAACAATGTCCACCAGATACACAATATTTGCCCCTAAATTTTTCCAGTAGATTACATTCATCCCACTCCCATCCAGCTCCATCGCCTATTTTGCACGGACAGACCACCTATAAAATGAAAAAACAAATTATATTTTACCACAAATAAAATTAAATGAAAAAAGCATTGTTCATGAACTAATTAAATTAAAAGAATATCGTATATTAATATAAATAATGTGAGAAACCCAAACTTTACTCTTCAAGAAACAAATTATAAGCCACTATACCAGGAAAACCCTGATGGAATCGCCGTTTTTTTCAAATATAAGGCAAATACTCTGGTGATATCGTATCACTGGGCTCCGGCTTTAATAAGAAAGCATGATGCAGAATAAATCCCACCACACCACTGGAAACAGAAGCGGGGAGGCCATCCGCAGGCTCCATGGGAAACCATTATCAGCACACCCTCTTGAACGAACTGACCTCACCTGGGGCTCAAATATAAGGCATCAGCCTTGGCCCTGTGATCACAACACTCGAGTAATTATTCTTTATCGTCGGTAACTGGAGACTGGGCTCTTCTCACCTCGCCGGACAAAACAGCGCTCGGATTTGGGCGTCTTCTTGATCAGAGATCCGCAAGAATTAAATAACGAGAAACAACCGAACGATCCTGCCACAAAAGCCGAAATGAAGCCGGGCCACAAGTAACAATTCACCAGTTGGACCAGACGGCTCCGCGGTGCTTTTAATACGCCACGCCTGTAAGGAAAATGCATCACCACTGCATCGCACGCTTTTGGTTACGCACTCATTAAATGCTCTACATTCTCTTGCAAAGAAAAGAGATCCGCAAGAATTAAATAATGAGAAACTATTGAAGGATCCTGCCACAAAAGCCGAAATGAAGCCCGGACACAAGTAAGAATCAACAAGTTAAACTAAACGGCTCCGCGCTGCTTTTAACACGCCACGCATGTAAGGAAAATGCATCCACCACTACAGCGCACGCTTTTGTGACGCACTCATTAAATGCGAAGAAAAGCTGAGAGTCCGACGAGATCCATATTGATTCTTTACCCCACCGGGATATATATCGGACGCTCCCGATTGTGTTTTTTATTATATAAAACCGAATGGGAATGGAAATGCTTAGGTCTGCTATGCTCAGGTCTGCTATTTTGATTTTATATAGAATCCAATGGAACACTCCCGTCAACCTAAGTTTGCTATGAGAGAAGGCAAACACACATGAACATATAGAAACCCTAAATAACTTTAAAACCGTTGGAAGCATGATCAAACTCTTATATGGTTAAAACTTATATACAAATTTCAACGGTTGGAAGCATGATCAAATTCTTTTATATAGTAAAACTTATATTCAAATTTCAAGCTTAAATTTATCATTTAAGTTTTTTTATTAATTTATAAATATTTTAAATCTGTTAAAAAAGAACTGTTGTTTTTATCACTGGGAAGAAGTAAATGCTTAAGTAATTTAAGAGAAATTTGTTAATTATTTATAAAGATATTCCAATTAAAATGTAATAATAATATTTGCATTCATGGATTAAAAAATTATAAAATAATATTTGGTTGTTGTAAAATTTTATATTCAAATGTAAGATTGTCAAGATTGCATGAAGATGAACAAATCAATTTGGTTTATCTAATCTTATGAAAGGTAAGAAAATACTTATTAGTCCCTCTAGAAGGCATAGAGGGACTATAGCTAACGATAATTAGTTGACTTCATATTAGTTTGTCATTTGACCACAAATATTTGCATAATGTTTATTTGGAACTAGGGAACTAAAAACATTGATTTTTATATAATAAAAAGTACCATATGTGTCATGATTTGATTGGATAACAGATTGGAGGACTTATTGTCGACTTCACTATTCCCAATGTTATATATGTTGGCATATCCAAAGTATTTGATCATATACGGTCTTTTTGAATCATATATTTTCTTATGCATTGATCGAAGGTGGATTAATGCTAGCATTAGTTCGAATGTTTGTCTTAGCATTTTATGCTAGCTAAATTTATCTCAATGTTTGATATGCTAGCATATTTATTATTAAACATTGATTTTTATTACGCGATCTGATTTGAGGTCTTATTAGTATTGCACATGGATAGTCAGTTCTCATATTACTATTATTATTATCTAAGTCACAGGGTTCGGCGAACCTTAAGCTTCAGATTCGAAGTTCGTCTAACATAAAAAAAAAAAAAAATGAAATTCGTTTTGGTTCGCCGAACCTAAATGTCGAACCTCAAAATGAACCTCAACTCGAACCTCAACGCCGAACCTAAATTCGAACTTAAACGTGAATTTCAAGACAAATATTTTCAAATTTTTTTAGGGTTCGCCGGTTTTAGGGGTTCGTGACTTTAGTTTGTGGTTTTCTTTTACCATCGGGTGCCAAGTTCCAACTCCACACAACTTGCAAGCACTCAACAGTCAGTCGCGACTCGTGCCAATATTCTCGTTCGTCGAGCACCGAGCACTTAGCGAGTCAGCAGTCCATCGAGCACTCAGTAGTGCCAGACTCCAGTCAACACTCAACACTCAGTCTGTCGTGCCAATATTCTCATCCATCGAACATCCATCGTCGAGCACTCAGCACAACCACTCACTACTCAGCATGTCAGCACGAGCGTTGATCTCTGTGCAGTCACCGACTCACCACTACCAGTGTGGAGTTCAAGTTTAAACTTTAGAGTGAGACAACCTACATGAGAGGGTTTGTTCGAGTTTCAGAGGGTTTGTTCGAGCAGTGACCCGTGGGTGAAGAAAGAAGCCAACAAGCTATCTAGGACCACAATAAGGTAAATAGAAACCAAACTTTGCACAATATTTAGAGATTGAAATTCTCATTACATATAATTCAGGTTAACTATAAATTATAATAGATGTTAGAAACTTAATTGAAGGCTAGCATGTTGATAGATTCCATTTCTAAACCCAGAAATTAGTTAGTCAAGAGCTAAGTCCAGTTAAGGCCCTAATTAGTTAGTCAAGTGCTAAATTCACTGCACAAGATTGTTAAAAACTAGTAAAGAACACCCAATATTTTCAACCAAACAACCATTAAAGCTCATAAAGTTACAGGAAGATTGGTAAGCTTTATTAGAAAATTATGAAAGCTTGTCACATTTTCGTGAAGAAAACAAAGTAAACAGAATCCCCTAAGCATATTTATAGCATATCATTTCTCTCAATAAATAGAAAGATTCATATCAAATGAAAGTTAAAAGCGCCATGCCTTAAGGCTTACACCATCCCCTTTAGGAGGGATCTATACTTGGATATCAAAGCATTGTATAGGTGTTCCTGTAGGCTGTTATATGAGAAAAAAATAAATTCCTACCATAGCTCATCAAGAAGCCGCAGACAAAAAGAAGGTTCCTAAGTGACTGTTATTTTTCCCTCGCCCAAAGTGGAAAGGAATACACAAAATTCAGAATCTATTATGTTCATGGGTCATGGATCTATTATGTTCAACTTTCAAGTGCAAATTCAAAATTCATTTAACTAGTGATTGTTCTAGGCTCTAGCAGGCACAGTTCTCTTTTAAGGTGATTTGTATCACTTTTTAGGACAGGTCATTGGGACCTTTTATGCATCGTTTTGAGTCTTGACTCATGAAATCAAATGAGATATGAAAACAGTGAAACCCTCAAGGATCAAGTGCCCAATCTCACTCAAATAAAAAAAGTAATATCGAGAAATTTAATGCCCAGAATACTGAAGTAATATCTCAGCTAAAAATAGTCTCAAAATCAAGTAAATTTTCTAGACAATTTTAGTTGCAGTAATTGCCAAAGAATGGTACTAAGTTTATGATCATTTATTACAACATTTTTCAGATTAAGGCAAGACAAGCAGGAATTTTATGGTTGTAGCTAACATTGAACAACAACATAAGTGCATTGTGCTTGTGTTGGTCTTTTCACCTTTCCGTGAATTTTTTTCTTATTTTCTCTACCTATTTGAGTTCATTAGTTGT
Organism: Picea sitchensis; assembly: GCA_010110895.2. Lineage (NCBI taxonomy): Eukaryota > Viridiplantae > Streptophyta > Pinopsida > Pinales > Pinaceae > Picea > Picea sitchensis. The sequence continues at coordinate 15,617 of SNQJ01S0191595.1, forward strand.
TTCAAATTTCATCAGAAAACAATAGTTCAGAACTTCTAATCAGAATTGATCTATCGGTCAGAAACTTTCCTCATAGTTTTCATTGGTCAATGATAAGTTATAACATATGGAAATTGTTGTTAATGTTTATGAGTTTCTTTGTTCAAATGCATCCAGATTACCCCTAATTGTTACATATTTCCAGAGAGACTACTGATTCACAGTTATAATTTTTTTATACATTTATGATTTGAATGAATAAAACTCAAGAAGTACATTTGTTTTTTATGCAAAAACATTTGATTTTCCATTGCACCTCCAAAATCAACAGTAGGGGCATGGAAACATATGGAGAAATTCGATGGGGTAAATGGGAGACATGTGAAATGTAGATTATGCAGTGTTGAGTTTGTTGGGTCTTTAACAAGAGTAATGGACCACTTACTCTCTATTAGTAATGGTAAATGAGGTGGTTTTGAAGGCTACAAAAATGTGTCTGCACAACTCAAGGAGACACTTCAAAAGGATTGTGATGGAATACAGAAGGCCAAGAAGGTGAATGAAAACAAAAGACAACGCATTCAGAAAGAGATTTCAAGGAACTACAAGCCATGTTTTTCAGGCATGGATGCAACTACAAGTTCATCTCATCCAACAAAATCAAGTGGGACAGCCACATTAAACTCTCTCTGGAACCCCGTACAGAAGCAAGAAGTTGATGATGTTGTGGCTGACATGTTTTTTGAATCTGCAATCCCATTTAATGTGGCCATAAGCCCTTACTTTATCAATGCATGTAAGATGATTGCAAATTTTGGAAAATGATATGTACCTCAAAGATCTAAAACTATAAGGACCACTCTTCTCAAGAGGTCAAAAGAAAGGGTGACAAATAGATTGACGAAGATCAAAGAGTCTTGGAAAGAAACAGGGTGCACAATTTTATCAAATGGCTAGTCAGATATGTGTCATAGGTCGTTAATTAATGTGTTGGTTTATTGCCCTAAAGGGATATTATTTTTTAAGGTAGTTGATGCATCAGGACACAAGAAGACTTCTGAATATATTTTCAATATTTTAGAGGGAGCCATTCTTGAAGTTGGGGAAGAAAATGTGGTCCAAGTTGTCACAGACAGCGCCTCAAATTGTGTGAGAGCTGGAAAGATGATAATGGATAAATATAAAAAAATCTATTGGACCCCTTGTGCTTCTCATTGCCTTGATTTGTTGTTGCGTGGTTTAGCAAAGTTTCCATGGATTAATGAGGCAGTTCAAAAGGGGAAACAAATTTCTCACTTCATATTTAACCATCAACTCACATTGAGCTTGTATAGGAGGCAAGCATCTAGAGAGCTACTAAGGCCCTACGATACCAAATTTGCCACATATTATGTTACTCTCAAAAGAGTGGTTGAGGAAAAGACAAGTGTAAGAAGTGTTATTTGTAGTACTGAGTGGGAAAATTCACACCTTTCAAAAGAATCTAAAGGAAAGGAGTTGGAAAAAATCGTTCTAGCCAATGCTTTTTGGGAAAGTGTTGTCAAGGTTCTAAAAGTATGTGAACCAATTGTTGACATGCTTCGCATGGTTGATAGAGACACCCCTTCCATGGGTTTTGTTTATGAGGGCATGGATCGTTGTAAGGAATCCATTGCAAAATCTTTTGACAATGTGGAAAATGAGCACATGGTAATATGGGAGGTAATATATGGAAGATGGAAGATGTTGCATTGCCCTTTGCATGCAACATCTTGTTATTTAGACCGTAGATTGTTTGGGCTAGAAAGAAGTAATGATGCAGAAGTAATGAATGACCTTTATACAACTATTGAGCAATTGACTCCAGATCGAGAAGAAGCCATGAGGCTTAGAGAGAAACTTCAGACTTACAGGTTAGAAGAGGGGATATTTGGAAGCACTTCTACCATACATGATAGGCTCGTTATTCATCCAGGGATATGGTGGCAGTTTTATGGACATAATGTACGTGAATTGCAATGTTTTGCAATTCATATTTTGAGCCAAGGATGCAATTCCTCTCCTTGTGAAAGGAATTGGAGTAGCTTTAACCATATTCAATCCAAGAAAAGAAACAAGTTACTAACTACAAGGTTGGAAGACCTTGTTTATGTTCACAGTAATTTGCATTTGGCCTTGAGTAGTGTGGCCAAAGATGCATCTACCTCCTCTCGGCCATGGTTTGAGCCTATTTCGAGTGCAGAAAAAGATGATCTTGGCATTGATGGTGACTCACTAGATGAGCCTAGTGATGATGGAGGTCCACTTATTGATGAGTTTGGTGGTCACACTTCTAGTACCTTTACTAGCCCATGTGCTCTTGATGATTTAGAGTTTTATGATGTTACTAGTAG
>SNQJ01S0191596.1:5591-17967 GCA_010110895.2 Picea sitchensis
GTTCTTCCTCGTACAGGGTTAATAAGGCCTGTGCATTCAAATCCTTATTCTGGGTTCTGGGTGCACCTTTCCGAGGAGGGAATCTCTGTGAAGAGATCCTTACCGGGTCATTCCCAGGAACAGGTAAAGGAAGACAACTTCCTGAGGGCAGCTGGGCATGGTTAGCTTCATTTTATTGACGTAATTCATGCATAATATCCTTTGTAATAAGCATATATTAACTTAATCACATCAAACACTACGCGGACATTTGTATGCTATAATTCTTCACAATTTTACAAGTTCTATGAGCTAACATCTACTCCATATTAACGATTCTTGTACAGACAATTCCTTCACAGGAAACATTTACAATTCCACAGTCCATGAATATATGTGAAAACATATAAATTTCAGAATGCAATATAAGTAAAATACTTATCAGAAATAACTTCAACAATGGAAGTGACTGCTGAGAGGGGTGCTTGTTTCCACCCAACCGTAGGAGTAGCGATTCCAAATGGATTTACCACTAGCCACCCCCGAGCCGAGACCACGATTTCCTGAGACCTGCGTCTCTCTGTCTGCCAGTGTTCAGGAGCGAAGGTTGCAATCCCCTCCTCCTGCGATCACTCACTCTGCGTAGAACCGCCCGAGTTCCCCTCACTTTTCGCCCTTTTCAATTGCTTCAGCCATACGCCTTCTCCTCTCAGAAGGTTTCATGTGGCGTGATTACTCCTGCGCTGTCAGTCATGATGGCTCTGTGGATAGGCGGTTCACCTCCCCATCCCTCATCAAGCCATCAACCTACCAGCCTGCAGGGCATTTATTTCAGGGCTAGCGAGCCGCTTTTGGTTCTCCGGGCCAGTGGAGTCCAAATACGGTCTTTTTATTCTTGGTGGAAGTTAACACCCCTTTCTCAAGGTGCCCTCCACCACCATTGTGGTCTCTTTTCCGCACATCCCCTCTCAGCAGTTCTGCAATAAATTCAAACTGTTATTTACATTCATTGACCTCTTCCTGCAGGTCCATTTACATCACATATTCACACTTATGAGTTTTTCCATAGTCCTTGGCTAGTTCAGTTATATTTACAATCCGGGGGAAACAGGGTGTTACACTAAGCATATGCGTACATGGGATGAGAGTCTTCCCTATGTTCAACACATCTACAACAGGGCTCTCCATAGCTTCGTCGGCCATAACCCATTTCATGTGGGGTTGGGATTCCAACCCTTGGGTCCCATTGATGTTGCACTACATATTGCAACCACATAGCCAGAATCTTCCCATGTTCAGTCTAAGGATGACAAATCCACCGGACTCATTGAGCAGATTCAACACATCTACCAATAGGTCCATGATGTTTTTCATAAAGCCAATGCTAGGTATAAGAAGTGCCATGATCAACACTGGGTACAACACTAGTTTCAAGTGGGAGACAAGGTCTGGTTACATTTACAAAAAGAGCGCCTTACAAGGCCCCATCAAAATCCCCACCCACTTCACTATGGGCCTTACACTATCACCAAGGCTGTGGGTAGAAATGATTTTGAGCTCAAAACTCCACATTTCCTTGGCTTGCACTCAGTGTTCAATGTGGACCTCCTTTGTTCATATTTTCCACCATTATTGGACACCTCAGAGATTACATAATAATTGACACCAAAAGAGTTCAACCCTGATTGCATGGAACATGAATCCACTGATCATATAATGGACACATAGGTCAAGGGCACTCACCAACAGAGGATCCAGATTTATTGGGTTTTTAAGGTAGGACAACTCCTACACCAAGGAAAATGGCTCACCCAGGGACAAATTCAGCAAAATTTTCCTCACCTGATGGGGCACTCAATGCAATGTAGACCATTGCTTCCTAATGGGGGAGGACTGATCTAGGTGTATATTGGGGGCCACCCACCTATTCCAATTGGCTCCTCTTAACAATTTTTAGTTCAACACGTTCTTTTGTACTTCTTTGTGATTGTGGGTTCGACACTTCTAGGGTTGTCTAAAGCCCTACACATCTTCTAGGTGGAAATTGTTGACCACCCGCCTAATCCAACTGGCTTATTTTGGAATTTTTCATGTCAATAAATCTTTTTGTAGTTCCAGGGCCGTTTTGGGGCCCTAAACAGTGTTTTTTTTGGCTTTCCATAGTCAATCTATAGACGGAGTTAGAGTTTGACAACATAATGTGTAGTTCTCAAAAATACCTTTCCAATGGGCTATCACAAGCCTAAAACAAAGGTCGTATGCAAAAATTATGACGTCGTGATGTTGAGGTACCAACTTACCCATCGGGGCCCACATAATGTTTGGCGTTTCATTTCCTAGGGTTAGGTTTTTGGATTTCTATTTTTTTTTCATTCATGGGTAATGATAAAATTCCCTCTGGAGCCTCATTGTAATAATTTTCTCAGACAGATGCACGAAGCAGCCACATCTATTCTCAGAGATAACTACCACCATTCGAGCAAGTTGTTTCAGTTCTACAATTTTACAGTTCCAGCCTATTTTATTTATTCAATATAAGTTATTGTTCACTGGATATTTGTTGTTGTTCTCCATATCTCTGTGTTATGGTATTCCATCTGTTATTCATTTTGTTCCTCTCATAAATATGGATCAGGGAAGAAAAATGTGGTGGTATATGCACTGTCAAGAAAGGATGAAGATGTTAATGCCTTTGTCTATGTTATCTCGATCATCTAACCCGATTGGAATCTAGAAGCGAGGGATGAATGAAAGAATGACAAAAATGTGTGGAATTTCATTCAAAGGTTGCAACAGGATTCTTGTGCATCAGATACATTTACATGGAAAAATGATTCACTATGGTACAAAGATTGTTTATATTTATGTAAGAACTCCCAACTCAAACAAAAGTTACTCTTGGAATTTCACACCTCTCTGGTAGGAGGGCACTCAAGATTTTTGAAAACCTACCATAGGGTTAAGAAGGAATTTTTTGGGGATGGACTTAAAACTGATGTTCAAAGGTTTGTGGTAGAATTTTTGGTTTGCCAACAAAATAAGGTGCAAACAATTAAGACCCCATTTCTTTTATAGCCATTAGCCATCCCAAGTTAATGATAGGAGGATGTTTCCATGGATTTCATCATAGGGTTACAAAAGTTTGAAGGAAAGACTGTCATCATGCTGATTGTTGATAGGCTGACCAAGTACACACACGTTTTTGCACTCTCTCGTCCTTTCAAAAGAAATACAATTGTCACCACATTCATGGAGATAGTTCAAAAGCTACATGGAAGCCCAAACATTATTGTAAGTGACAAAGATCCCATCTTCACTGTAAATTTTTGGACATAATTATTTTCTTGTTTGGGTACTCAATTGGATCATAGCTCATCTTATCATCCTCAATCCGATGGAAAAACTGAGATAGTGAATAAATGTATGGAAGGATACCTTCGTTTCTTTGTATCTGATAAACAAACACAATGGTTCAAGTGGTTACCCTTGGCAGAATGGTGGTATAACACTTCCTTTCACACTGCAACAAAAATGACACCATTTATTACACTCTATGGATATCACCCACCTTCCATCACTTCTTCTCTAAAAGAAAAATCTAAGGTTTAAGCAATGGAATATCACATAGAGCATCAACAACAAGTTCTCCAACTCTTAAATGACAACATAACCATGGCACATAATCTCATGAAAAAAAAAAGAGGATCAACGTCATAGTGAAATAATTTTTGAAGTAGGGGATTGAGTATTTTTAAGACTACAACCATACAAACAGATGCCCCTCAAGCAAGTTAAGAAAGATAATAAATTATCACCAAAGTACTATGGACCTTATAAGGTGTTGCAAAATATTGGTACTATGGCATACAAATTGGAGTTTCTTGCATCTTTGCGAGTACACCTAGTTTTACATGTTTCATGCTTAAAGAAGGTTATAGGTGACAAGAGCCTAGTTCAAACTATATTTCTAGAACTTGACAAGGAAGGAAAAATCATATTGGAGCCTAAATCTATCACTGACACAAGAATTTACCAACTGAGGATTATATCCATTTCATAGTATCTCATTAAGTGGAGGAAACTACCTACTGAAGATTCCACTTGGGAAGATGAGTCTTTTATACAAAAGCATCCAGAATTACTCAAGTGTTGTAGACAACACTTTTCTGTAGGGGAGGGGCATGTTAAGCCCTAAATAGTGGCACATTACCCCTTAATTGGGGCATATTACATTAGTATTGTTATTTTTTTAATGTCAGATTGGGTCCATTAGTTGTAATTGTACCTCCTAGTCTCTTCTATATACCAAGGAGACCTTTTCATTTGGAATCATCTTTTATTTGTAAATTTATGTGGTTTATAAGGAGGTTTCCCCTTCGAAGAGGCTTATTATATGAAATTCTCTCTTTATCAAGGTGTTGAGTACTTATTCTGAGGTTTTTTATGCTATTTTGATATTTGGCTCTTAACATGTTGCATGCCTACCATATGCATTTAATTTTTTGTCTTAAAAAAGAAAGAAGAAATTGTTTGAGATATTCTTGACTGCTACTACTGCTAAAGAAACCACCCTCTTGAAATAATTTATCACTATCTCTTGTTGCCCCCCATACCAATTGTGAGAATAGGGAATCCAAGAATCATTATGAGAATAAACTTAAGCCCAAGAGCCCATCCAAGAGCATTGAGATATGAAGTCCTCCCTAAAGAGAAGCCCAAGAACTTTGTGATATGAGGTCCTCCTTGAAGAGAAAGAATCCCAAGATAATTGTTAGATTAGGTCCTCCCATAAGACTAGGATAAAGGTCCTCCCAAAATCCAAGGATAATTTTTATATTAGGGACTCCCAAAAGTAAGCATTGTGAAAATTTGATCTACCAGGATAAATAGAATCCCAGGGGAAAGCATTTGAAATAGGTCCTTTCCGGGAGCATTTGAAATAGGGGTGACTTCTATATCTTGTTATAAACCATTCTCTTTCTTGTATTTAACTATATTCCTTGTCCTAAACTATATATCAAATCATGGAGTATATAATTAACGAATGTAGTAGCATCATTGCTTCTCAAAAAGCTTTAGGGATTCAGAAGGAAATAGCCACGTTGGAAACCATCATGGAATCATGTAGGAGTCATCACATTACACTTCATCTAGAGAATGCATCATGGGATTTTATATCTTCATTAGGTCTAGTCTAAGTGGAGGTAATTACAATCTCCACAGAGGGATTTCATAACTAAATAGGCCACTTGCATCTTTCTATTACTTATTACCTTATATTCAAGAGACGAGACAAGAAGGAAACAACGAGGAGGGGAGACTAGGAAACTTAACCTCGAACTACCTCACTTATACCTTTATCACCACCTTTTGTAACCTTGACCTATCCCTTTTGAACCTTGATCTAGGCCACCTTGACCTAGATAACCCCAAGAGAAATGGCACCTAGACCTAGCAAAGGAACTTGAACCTTTTCCTACTTAACTTGCATCTCGAACTAGCCCAAACCTTTGACTATTGAAAACCTAGAAAAATGGAATCTCTCCCTATCCTACCTTCTTGAATCGATCCTCTCACCTCACGTGTTAGCATCTCTCCTTGGGTGAATTCTATATACTTCGACTTGATATTATATGACTTGAAAAATAAGACTTGATATAAATGTTATTTCTTTAAGAAAGAAAGGAATATAACTTTATAGAATGACTTGATATAATATTGATTCTATAAGACTTACTATTATATGACTTCTATTAGACTTCCTTCTTGGATATAATGCCTTGGAAGAATGGAATAAAAAGGAGACAACAACACATTCTCGATGAGAGTGGGTCTCTCCTAGGCTCCTAGTGTAGAATTTGTGCTTTCTTTCTATTCTATGACTTAAGTTATACTTGCTATTAGTTCAATTCATTTAGAAAACATGATTAGGAACATTAGTAAGACATCTATAAGTTCTAATCATTCAGATTTTACCTCCCTTTGGTTGGGTTTTAGAACCTTCCTTTCTCCTATGTGAACTAGGAGCAATTAGGAGGGGAATTCATTACACAAAATTGAACTGTGGAATTTCCCTATAAAATTATAAGGTGTTTACTCTTTCAATTTCACGTTCTTAGTGACCTACAATATTTTGACCAATCCTAAAAACACCGTATCATGGTTTTTACTATCTGAATTCCCTAGATTAATTAGCAATACTGCATCATGGTTTTTTCTATTTGAATTCTCTATATTAATTCAAAAGGGTGCATCACATGATTTTCTCTCTATGAATTATCATTGAATTTATGGGTTCCCACCTGATAAATCATCACGGGTTCAACCTCTAATTACTAGTTTTTTAATTTATGGGTTACCACCTATGAGATCTGTTATTTATACTCAATTGAAATGGGAGATATCATCAACACATTTACTAGAGTTAACCATCAATCAAGGCATAGACAACCGGGTGAGAAATCAATTATATTCTCTTTGTTTGTAATTACCCACATTGTTTCTATATCTGTTTAGAACGTTTCATTAGCAAAAATTAATTAGTATGTTGAATGGCCAGGTGTATCTATGAATTTTCTAGGAACATAATGTGAAGTAATCCACATTAATCAATCATTGGGATAGACCATGGGTTCAACCTTATCAATTCTTGTGGATCCTTTAAATGGGGATAGAGACATGGGTGACGCATGTGTTCCCTTACCTTATATGCCTACCCGCCTTAATCTATTATAGATCCTTACTGCAATGAATATCTCAAGTACCAACCCCACATACCAACCACTCCCCTTCCTTTCTCACTTGTCTCATTCAGACGCCTCCATGAGTTCACTATCTAGGGTAGGGACCATCATAAGTTGTAACTAGGATCAATTCCCAAAGAAAGGACATGACTTGTAATGTGCCAAATAACCAAAATGAATCAGCCTTACTAATATTATACATATTATATACATCAAGAAGATTCAGAAAGGAGTAAAGGTAGCAACCTAACCCCCATTTCTGATATGAAATATGTAGAGGCTGCATTGAAATGAATCCACATGAGAAACATAGATCGATCTATTCTGTGCATGCATCCTATAATAAGAACAAGTAAATTTTTCTCCTCTTTCATCAAGCTCAGAGTGATCAAGGGTTCCAACATATCTCTTTTAATAATCTATCTATCTCTAATATTTGTTTGGGATATCCATCTACCTCTAATATTTTCTGGGTAGTCCCTAAATAATCTATCTCCCTAATTTCACACCACTTTCAATATCATCAAGTATAGAACCTTTCCCAGGTGGTATGGGCAATAAAATCAAGCCTCCAACAATTCAACATGATAAGCAAAAACCTGGATGAATGATTTGTTAAGATAATGACAGCAACCTTTCTATCTTAGTGTAGGATAGAAATTTATATGCTACACCTTGACTCATCAAGAATATTACATGTCATGCCAATTTGTTCTTTGTGGAGAGTGGGTTTATGGATCATAGTAAGTAAATTGTCTATGCGGTACTTCTTCTACGTGAACATTTCATTGATTGGGGAGGTAGGAAACTAAATTAAATTGACCAATGGTAGTTTATACAATACTTGAGTTAGACACTATAGTGATATCTTTGTAGATAATATCCTATTAAGATCCCTGGTGTTATTAATTTACAATAGGGAATAACCTTTGTAGTGATCGTGGTGCTTCAGTGGGTAGGGAGTGGAGAGTTTCTTCAACACCGTGTAACCTTAAATCCTTCCTCCCTCTTTTACCTTGTTCATAGCTCTTTAAATTGAGATTCAAGTGAGAGATACATCTTCAGGCACATGGAAGTACTAAACTCATCGTGGTAGTGCTAAACTATAAAGGGTCTGGTACTAATAGGTTAACTCATAAGGATCAATAAATTTGGATAAGATCAGTACTCGTAGAACGAATACCATAGTAAGGGAACATAACTAGACTTTTTATCTGGGGTGGTAGGTGTTTTTTTGCTTTCAAAGTCTAAGGTTAGGTGTGTCTAGTTTAACCTACACTAAATCCTACATCTTGTGGTAGTTACAAAAGAGAAAAGGTAGGGTTTACATTTTGTCTAGTAAGAAGGCCTAATGTAACTAGCTAATTCAGTGGATACTTTATCTAAACTTAACTCTACATTCTAGTTCCTACTCTTTCTACTTAATTTCTACAAAATATACTCTGCTATTAATAGTTTGATGACAAGAGTCTTATTAAATGGGAGAATAAGAATTAATTACTTTAAGAAGAGAATATATAGAATCCCTAAATACCTAATAAAATGATTAAGGCTCTCTCCTATGTCTTACTAGATACTTGATATCTCCTTCCTACTGTTAGCGTCAGAAGTCACTCCTGGATTGCAGCAGGAGTAAGCCTGATGCCCATCAGTTTATGCCACTATTTGTTTATAAAGGGTGATGAATGGAAGTAATCTCAGAACAATATCATTCTAACTCAGAAACTAGGCTAGGCATACACAAGTAGATTAGGTCTTGGTTTAACTTCAAACAGTAAGTTGTAATAAGGGTGAGTAGGAGGAAGACTTTTGTGAGGAAATGTGAAGGCCTGTTGTAGGCATCGAGCTTCTAACAGCCTGTAGAAGAAAAACTTGAACACAGGAACCTCTTATATTCAAAAGAAGAAACACTAAAAGAACATAACAACGTTATAATAAATCCTTTATCATAACACAGTCACGACGATTCATGTGAATAAGTCAATCATGAACCCTTTTAGTATGAGATCAAAACCAAATGAAAAAGAGAGTTTCCTTACATTAAACAAGAAAATTTCATATGCAGATACATAGCCAAGAAAACTAGTGCTTCATTAAAACATTACAGTCGGGAGCTCTGCTCTACCATCCATCCCTACAAAAATAGAAAAATTGAGTATATATACTTAGAAAAATTCACCCAACGGAGGCGTGCTCGAAGCTTTAGGGAGTGGTGTCTCTTAAGTAAAACCTGGACAAAACTCCTTCGTCATACACCACCTTAACTTAGCATGGCTCTTGCAGGGGTACCTGCACACAAGGGTACCATGGGTTGATTGCTCCAGGCCTCCCATACCTTCCATTCATGGCTCGAGTTGAGGTTTCATATACCTGCTCAGTTTTCATTAACTGCTTCCCCAGGGAGTGGCTGAGATGATATTCTCAGGAGAATACCATGTGCCTTCTCTCTAAGGCTCGGAGTCTAGCCTCCCTTTCTTCTAGCACCACCATCAATGTAACCCAGGGCCATGACTTGGAGCCTCTCTCCAAGGGTGTTTCAACATTTTTTCTTTTGGGGATTTCTACTTCCCCTTCCTTCAAATTTCCCGATGCCCAAACTTGTGAAATGACCCTCCAGGATCAACGGTTGGATCGACTTTAAAAACTGACAACCACGATCATTTTTCCATTGAACAACCCTGGCCCTACGTGCTCACTTTCTTTGGCCATACTCCATACAACCCTTGCACTAGGATCATGGGCCCAACACTAAAGGTTGTTTCACATTTTGCGATTTGGGGATGGCAAGGAGCCGACCCCTTGTCCTTCAGACTCCTGGTAGCTGAAATGACGAAACGGCTAATCTAAAATCAATGGCCAGATTTGATTTAATATGGATGGTCACGATGAACTTTAATGTATTTTAGGGATTCTCCCATCGGGAGTTCTCGTTCCTTTTCTCTCGAAGTCTCTGAAATCATACTCCCGAAATACAGACTAGCTACTACCTATCCCTAGGATCAGACGACCCTTCTTCTTTCTTTGAATGACCACGATCGCACTCAACCGCCCCCCACTTTTATCCCTACTACCTTTTGACCGGGCGCTAGGACTGTGGGCCCGCACCCAAAGGTGCCTTCGCATTTCGCATATCATGGATGGAAGGGAGTCGACACTTGTATTTCAAAGTCCCAGTAGCCAAAATGGCAACCATACTTAATCACACACCATGTATCCTTCAAGATTAACGGTCCTGATCGTTTCAGGGATTCTCCCACCGAAAGCTCCAAAATCCCTGAAATGTCGACTAGCTGCCACCTGTCCCTCTTCTTTAGGACCTGCCTTTCCATACGACCATGTTCTATGACCATAGGCCCACACCCAAAGGTGCCTTCACATTTCACATATCATGGATGGAAGGGAGTCGATCCTTGTATTTCAAAGTCCTGGTAGCTGAAATGGCGATCAGACTTAATCAGGTGCCATGTTTCCTTCAAGATGAATGGTCTCGATCCTTTTGGGGATTCTCCCACCGGGAGCTCCAAAATTTCAAAAAAGTTGACTAGCTGCCACCTGTCCCCCTTATTTAGGACCCGCCTTTCCATATGACCTTGTTCTATGACCGTAGGCCCACACCTAAAGGTGCCTTCACATTTTTCGATTTCGGTGATTCCAACTGCAAGGAAGGAGCAACCCCCTGTCTTTTAAAAGCCCGGTAGCTGAAATAGCAACCAGAGTTAATCACAGACCACGTGTCCCAACTGGATTGGATGACCATGATCATTTCGTGGAATATGTGCGCTTTTTCTTAGGCCTCTGCACTGCGTTAAACTCCAGGCAACTTCATGGTCCCGGTTTACCCGATGTCCATCGATCTTCCTTGATGATAGATCCTTGCCATTGAATACTTGATCACCTATCTGCTATCATTTTAAGACTGAAATGGATATTTTATGTGTGCTACGCATGGGTTCTCATGACTTCATCCTTTGAATAAAACACATTTGATGGGTTTTTAAACCCCATTTCTTTGCATTTTACACCAAAGGATTGAAATCAGAGAGAAACACCCCACTTGCAAGAATTGGCGCTAACACCTACTATTAGAGTAAACCTACTAAAATATAGAATCTTATTTTAGAAAGGATAAACCTTTTATACTATGATATCTTTCCTACTATGATATAGAGAGAACTCTTAACTTATAAAGGATAACCCTAAATAGGAGCCATAGTTATAAAATAGTGAAGTGTTAAAGTGGGTATATGGTTCGTTCTATTCCTTCTTGCTATAGAGTGTGTGAAGGATTTTGTTGGATAAGGGTGGTTATAGAAATCAAAATGTAAGTAGAAGGTGATCTGGTTGTAGCAAATTTTCAGGTCTTGGTATTGGATCTATGTTTGAATCCCCAGTTAAATGGGTGTTATTGAGTATTTCAATATCTAGTTCCTGAGTTCCTTAGAGTTAGTAATAAGATTTGTTATAGTCATATTATAGTCTTGATAGAGAGGTTTGGTTTAAATGCTTGGAGTAGTGATTCTTGCCTCCATTAAGGGCTGTAGAGAATACAATATATAAAGTCCTAAATGATAGTTCCAAAATAGAAAATATTAAGGAGTAAGAGACATTAATTCCTCCTATCTAATATCTAACTATCTCATATCTAAAGAAAAATAATAAAGGATATAATCCCTACTTCTTATCTAATCGTTATAAGACTTATTCTAAAGAGCTTCTAAAACCTACCTTATAAGACATAAAGAGAGTAAAGAGTATCATTATATTCCTCCTACTACTAACTAATTACTTAAAAGAAATAAGCTCCTTAAGATATTCATAAGCATACTTTCTATCTCCTAAAGAAACTTTATCTTAGTTGACTTATACTTTCTAGATCCTAACAAATATAAACTCTTATAAAGCCCAATTCCTACTCTTCATGCTTAAACAACACATAATATCTTACATGTTTACTAATATGAATATAAGACTTCACTATACTCTATAGGGAAAATATATCTTATTAAGACCCTTATACTGCATAAAGTAATTCATAATATCTCTAATTAAATTATACATAATAAATATCTTAATTTCTATTCTTAAACATACCTAAACATAAGAATCTTAAATCCTAATCCACTCTAGAGGAGCAAGATCCTCATTGAACCTCCTCTTGTATAGATGAGATTCCATCTTGTATCTTTTGTAATATGGGTAACAGTCTTAGAAGAATCATCAATGAAAGAAATGTAATGGGTATTACATGTCAAGGAAGTTAATGACATGGGTCCACACATATAAATGTACCAGATCAATAATCCATCTCATTTTGTGCTTACTTTTTAGAAAATCAATGTTGGCATTCCTATCAAGTGCACATCACTTGGACACTCTTGTGGACACTCTTGTCCTCTCCACCTTTAAATTAGGTATTTCCACCACCATTCCCTTCAATAAAAGAAAATATCCATAGTGAAAATGACCTAAATGTTTGTATCGAAGACCACATAGACTTTCATTGTAGTCCACCAAAGATCCATGCCTCATAGGATTTGCTAGCAACTTATAAAGGCTGTTGGGCTCCAGATTTATAACATTTTCTAGCTGGTTCTTGAAGACATTGTTTACTCTCCTGAAGACTTTTGTTAAGCAAATGGCATTCTTTCTGTCCT
>SNQJ01S0191597.1:0-17967 GCA_010110895.2 Picea sitchensis
ACGGGAAAAGTATATTTTTCATTAATCTCAATATGAACCAACTTACAATGATTTCTGAGATCGGCCACCGTTCCTCGATCCTGATCCTGGGCTCCTCCTCTTCTTTTTTTCCTCCAACTGCTGCTGCATGTATTTCTCCTAAAGCTTGAGGCAAGGCTAAAGGGTTGGGACAAAACTGACTTGGCAATTTGGCAGAGTTCCTTTGCTATGCTTTTTTCCCTCTTGAATAGTACCCCTACCCCTCCTTTTATAGGCTAGAAGGAGCTAGGGTTTTGGGTGAACTCTCGGCCATGCATGGCGAAGAGTTCCAGTTAACTGACAAAAAGCCTCGTGTCCCGGCGGAAACTTTCCTGATTTCTTGCTTGGTTAGGTACCCGCGGGCTGTAGTGGGTTAGCCCGCGGATACCCGCGTGCTGTAGAAGGTCAGCAAGCGGTCACCCGTGCCCAGTTGAAGGTTAGGGCGCAGGTCCCTTGATTTAAGTGGTTTCTTGAGGATTTGTTCAGCATGGCTTTGGCCAGGAAGAGGCATGAGTTGGCCTGATGCCAGGTAAACCTGTGTGGTGCATTTTAGGGTTATAACAATAGGCCATGAGAATAGAGATACTCTTCAACTAGGAAACGCTCTATATCGGAGTCCGAGTCCTCGCTCAACACTATGGGCTTTTGGTCGATGTTCTGTTTAGGTCTGTTCCGGGCAAGTCTCGATATCAATCGAGCATTTTTCTTCCCCCTTCTGTCGACAGTAGTATCACTATTGTATTTATTCCTCCTAGGTCTTTTGATGACCTTAATATCATCCTTAGTGCACGAGTTAACCAAGGCATCAGGTAGGTCCAAATCGAGGCAAACTGAGGGTTTGACAGGGGGTAGAAGGATATGCAGTGGCACGGATGGTCCAGCCAAAGTCTCACTGACCACAGCCTTGTCAATTTGAGCAGTCTCTAGATTAGCAAAGCCATTTCTAGATAGAAAGGCTTGCCAATTATCGCCACTAAGGTTTAAATGGTGGACGATAATGAGTTTAATTAAGCCATGATGAAAAAGGATTATATCAGCCTTCTCACATTTGAATCTCTTCGACATCTTGTAAAGACTACGCAAGAAGTAATGCGTCATGTTCAAAGGATAACCCATGAAAATCATCAATAACTAGAGATGATACAGAAATACCAAGCCATACCGACCTTCACAGGTCACGAACTGTTTACCAATTACCAAAAGATCATGCCACCTGGGTTTGAGGGTAGAAATAGGCATACCTTTATCACAGGACACAACCTTTGGTGATACGAATAGTAATGGCCATGGCACCTCGTCGACTTTGGAGTTTTTGAACCACCTTTGGCCTGTAGCTGCTAGTCCTGTAGTAGAGCTTATGAATTCTTCATTCAATTCAAGTTGTATGTCACTGAATTTAGCCCTGCACCCGTCAAAGGTGAGGGCGAATTTTTGGGCAACCAAAAGGTTGAAACCCTCGAACCTCTGTATAAACACCAGCCAACCACTGTTTTCTAAATCCTTACAGGCATTATCGAATAGTAACCGAGTTTGGCTACCATTTGGCTCTATGCGTACCACCGGTGCCATAGACAGGAGCACATGGTGAGCAGGGTGCTAAGGCTAGGGTTTGAACAGAGTATACGTAGGGGAAGAATGCTCACAGGCTTACCCGAAAACACCAAGGGTGACCCGGGATAGGGGGAAAGCATTAATGACCGAATGTGCGAAGGTGGTGGAGCTAGTTCAGCCCATGAAAAATAGTCATTTCCCACAGTAAAACCATCGACGCATATAACGATTCAAATATTACTATTGCATATGTTAAAA
Organism: Picea sitchensis; assembly: GCA_010110895.2. Taxonomy (NCBI): domain Eukaryota; kingdom Viridiplantae; phylum Streptophyta; class Pinopsida; order Pinales; family Pinaceae; genus Picea; species Picea sitchensis. The sequence continues at coordinate 1,828 of SNQJ01S0191597.1, forward strand.
AAACCATGCCACTCAATCAATTATATGAAATCTATCATAAGTTGACCAAACATTTGCGCAATCAATAGCTTTAAAACCAAAATAATGATTCAAAATCAACACCAAGGGTTCGATCATATGAAATATGTGTTGTATGAAATGATCACACCAAGGGTATAACCACAACGTCCATGTGTTTTCATGAAAACAATGTGTCAAGATAATCGATGAAAGACTATATAAATCAAACTACCAATGCATCACAAACTCAATCAAACATCAAGCCACCAATAAATCAATGATTGAATCACAATCTCAAGAAATCATATTAACAATTAAAGAATTCCAAATGAATAAGGATCTTGGAGTGTTGTCAACTGTATAATCATAATTAAAGTGGAAACAAAATGGAAATATCGACAAGAACGATCACAACAATCCAGTGATGATTTTAATATGACTTCGAAATCAAAGTTTTCACGCTTGCAGTCATGAAAACAAGAACAAGGGCAAGTGGGAAAATGCATAAAAAAAATAGTGTTGTTTTATTGCAAAGGTTGCAACGGAAATCAAGGTTTGCAAAGGCACTAGTGTAGGCAGCTTATAAGGACAGTATAAAAATGCGAATTGGCTGCCAACAATGGTGACACACTGGTAGAAGCAGTTATCTCTGCCAAAGAAAAAATTCAGATTAGGATAATGAGAAAACTTCTAACTCAAAAACAACAACCAGAAAATCGTATAAACATCATCAATGATCAAATATTCCAGCAGTGTTTAAAAGGGTGAAAACTGATAACATTCTTAAGACAAGCGAGGCATGATATTAAAGATTAAATCTCCAATATTGTTGACAGAGCAAATTCTTCCAGCAGGCATCCATAGCCTTGACAGGGCTTCCATTTAACCCACTCTAATATCAGTATCTTGCCAAGAAGTTCCAGATCAAAATAAAGGACATTTTAAGGTCAAGAGGTTTCATATTTACGAATTTTCATATACCCGACATTGCTTCGGCCTGTTCAGTATCCCGACAAAGTTGTCTTGGCATCATGCATGCATTTACCCACTGCCAGCAGACCTGTTCAGAATCCCAGTGGGTTTACAAGCACTTCCCATAGCTCTTTTGATGATTTATTTTGTTTTTCAAAGATATATAGTCGAGCGGGGTGACGCTTAAAATTATGATATTTTAACATACTTTTTACAGACCTCAACAAAATTTTTTAGAACTATCCTTTATTAAGATCCAACAATGGTTTATTTACAGAACCAACTTTCTAAGGCAGGGAGACATCTTCTGATTCATTCCCTTAAGGAAAAGGGACAGCGTAAAAAGATAATAGATGATCATGACAGGATTTACTCAGAGATCGAAATCAGTTAACTTCTTTCAAACAACAGTCTTTGCCAACACATATGTAAATTTTAAAAGTATCTAATTGATGTTTATACAATTTTTCAGTAGTCATTTCAGTGAAGGAATTTTCTATCTTCTTTGTCATAATAGCTCAGCATGCAGGTATGTGTATTTCCAAAAACAAAGACTGATACGTTCAAAGGAGAAATCAAAACCAAAACAGCAAAAGAAAAGCAAACAAAAGAAAAAATATGTACATAGTATACAAAGAGTTGTCATCAAGCAAAATATATTTTCAGATCTTGGCCATTCACCGGATAGGTGTCAGGCTGCTTTTCTAGATTCTGCAATCAGAAAGGGCTAGGACCCAACTTCTAGCAACTAAAAATGGTCCAAGCCATAAGTTTTGAAATTTCGTGTGCTCTCCCTTTCCCTCATGTGGTTTGTCCCATTTCAAGACGAGGTCAGCTACTTCGAAATTCCTATCAGAGGCAGAGTTATAATCGAACCAACTTTTAACTACTAGTTGATGCTGATCTAACTTACGTTTAGCTTGGGATCTTACCTCTTCTAACTTCATTAAAGCGTTAATTCGGTTTTCCAAAGGGGGATAGTCTTCTTCTTATATTTTCTACGATAGTTGAAGTGAAGGGAGAAGAATGTGTGGTGGCAGAATTGCTTCTCTGCCATAAACAAGAAAGAAGGGAGAGTTACCTATAGCAGTATTTGGTGTTACCCTATCGGCCCAAATCACGTTTAATAGTGCATTGTGCCATTTTTTGTGATTTTCAGCCACCGTTCTCTTGATGATTTTAATCAAGTTCTTATTTGTTGATTCTGCCAATCCGTTGCCCTGGGGGTAATAGTTGGCAGAATAATTCAATTTAATTCCTTTTTCTAAAGAGAACTCACTCATCTCAAGGGACGAAAAATAAGAAGCGTTGTCGAACACTAAACAGTCAGGGATACCAAAACGAGTGATAATATTCGAATTTAGAAAGGCAATTACCTGACTAGTGTTGACACTTCTTAATGCGGCAGCTTCAAACCACCGAGTAAAGTAATCTATGGTTGTTATGATAAACTTATGTTTTTGTGAGGATGGTGGATTGATTGGACCTATGATATCAAGGCCCCACTGCTGAAAAGGAGAGTCTACTAAAACAGGTTGCAAAGGAAAGGCTCGTTTCTGTAACCGCCCTGATGTTTTTTGACAAATAGTACTCTTACGGCACAAGGCATGGGCATCTCTAAAAAGTGTGGGCTAGTAATAACCAGCTCTCAAAACCTTATGGGCAGTAGTGTCACCACCAAAATGACCACCAGCTTCTCCTGCATGCAACTCTAGTAAGACTTTTTATGTTTTGTCTTTCTCAAGACAGCGCATCAGTACGCCATCAAAATTTTGATGAAACAGAATACCATTAACCAAATGAAAGGAGGCAGACTTTAATATCAATGCTCTTATTTTAGTGGGATCCAGGTGATGGGGGGTTGGGCCATGTTCAAGACAGAATTTTATATCGTCATACCAGGGACTAACAGAGTTTTGTGCACAACAGACTACATTTCGATCGTGTTGTCCTAGGTTTGACCTATCGCTTTCTTCTTGTTGTCCCGCTTCTGAATCAACAACTAACTTGCATAACCCTTGGCCTCTCACTATCTAAGATAGGGTAATTTCTATGTCGTACTCTTGCAAGGAGGTGACCCAGTTAGCCCTCTTTTCTCCTAGTTCTTTCTGCAGTAACAGGTTCCTGACGGTTGGATAAGGGACAATAACTTTCGTCCTAGATTTCAAAAGATAAGACCGGAAGTGCTTGACTGCTTTGAAAATAGCGTAGGCTTGTTGATCTACCGCTAGGTAATTAAGTTCAGCACCTTTGAAAGAAGAGCTCATAAAGGCAAGGGGTACTTCGTTGTTTTCAGCGTTCTTTTGAGTTAGGACGACAGCATAGGAACGGTCAGAAGCAAAAGTGTAGAGCATGAAGTCTTGGGAAAAATCGGGGCTCATGAGAGAAGGAGCGTCTATTATGGCCTTTTTTATTTCATTAAAAGCTTGATTTTCTAAAGGTCCCCAATGATATTGTGCGTCTTACTTAATTAAATTCTGTAAAGGCCTGACCATTTCGGAGAAACTGGGGATGAATCTCCTAACAAAGTTTATCTGGCCTAAGAAAGATTGCATGGACTTTTTGGATGTAGGAGGGGGGAGTTTTGAGATGACTTGAGTCCTTTCAGGGTCGATAATCATCCATTTTCTTGACATAATAAATCCTAAGAGTTTACCCTGTTCTACTGCAAAGATGGATTTTTTAGGATTTAAGGAAATGTCGTATTTATGACATCTCTGTAGAACAACTCTTAAATGAGCTAGGTGATCAGTTTTGTTTTTGGAAAATATAGTAACATCATCTAAGTAAACTACGACGGACTGATTGATTAATCCTCAGAAAGTGATGTCCATCACTCTCTGGAAAGTGGCACCGGCATTAATTAATCCAAAGGGCATTTTCCTATAAGCATAGGTGCCCCATGGAGTGCGGAAGGTAGTTTTAAGTTGGTATGGAGGAGACATCAAGACTTGGTTTTACCCCGAGAAACCATCTAATAAAGATAGCCTCTCAGAACCAGATACCTATTGAAGGATCTATTCCATGGGTGGGACGGGATAGTTGTCTTTATCAGACACTTTGTTAAGGTTTCAGAAATCGATGAATAGTCGGATTTCCCCACTTTTCTTCCGGACAGGGACAAGGTTAGAAACCCATTGAGTGTGCCTAACAGGGAAAATTATCTTAGCATTTAGGAGCTTTTTTAATTCTTTTTTGATGGTCGGTTCGAGCTTAGGGTGCATTTTTCTCAATTTTTGTTGAAAGGGTGAGGTTTGGGGTTTCGTAGGAATGACATGTTGTATGATGTTAGGGTCAAAAGTTTTAAGGTCATCATACGTCCATGCAAAGACATCTTTAAATTATTTGAACAATTTAATAAATGCAACTTTTTCTCGTTCAGAACATCCTACCCCTATATTAATGCACTGTGGATTGTCATTAGTTCCTAAGTTTACTTTTTCATATGATAATGAGGAATTACTGGTTTTACAGTTGACCATTTTTTTAAATTTATCTTGAAGATCATAAAATTTCTCTAATCTAACTACAGATTTAGGGATCGAATTTACCATGTCCGATGAAGATTCAGGAGTTCTCGGCTCTGGTATTACCGTGAAATTGCACAAATTGTCGTCATGAGTGCATTCATCTATCACCGCGCCTTGAAAAGTTTCTTCCATATGTAGGAAGCTAATAATTTGTTGATCGTCGTCGAAGACTCTCCAGTTCGTGATGTTTTCAGGAATGAAGGGCCTAAACAATAGTTCGACGGAGAATGCTTTCGAGGACAATCCTTCTGCAGGAAAGAGTTTGGAAGCTACGTTAGCTAATAGATCAGCTTCAGAGTTATTCAATCTAGGAATAGAATTTATATTGAAAGAAGAAAATTTATTCATTAAATTCCATACCTCGGATTGGTAGCTTTTAAGATGTGGAGACAGACAGTGGATAGAATCTCTTACTTGTCTAACCATGATTTCGGAATCGCCAAAGACAATCAAGTTTTGAATGTTCATGTCTAAAGCTTTTCTGAGACCTTGGAGTAAAGCCTCATATTCTGTTGTGTTATTAGTACATTCAAATTCTCGCCTACATGTAATCAATGTTTTGTTACCTGCCGGATCGATAATAACGCAGCCTGCACTAGCTCCTTCTTTGGACTTTGACCCATAAAAATAAAGAGACCAGATTTTATTTTTATTGGGTGCATGAGACCGTTGTGTGGAAGTTTTTGGCTGCACATATGCTACAATCTCGAACTGTTGTTCTGGGTTGGTGATAGTTGAAGCCTCAGCCATGAAATTGCCAAAAAAGGTATCCATCCCTTGTATTTCGGGTGAATCAGCAGAAGTTGTAAATGGGTTCGTTGGGATCATTCAAATATGTGACCATGAACTTAAGGTAGCGTTCACAATTTACCTTGATCTTGTTGGTCTTTCCGTTCTCTGGAAGCCACAGGTGAGACCAATCTATCGTGAAATAGCCGTGTAGCTTCTCTGACTAGTCCCTGCTTAAAAATAGACCATACACTTCTGGAATATCCACAACAATAATATCAATAACTTGATGAACCTTGGGGTTAGACGATAATTTTATAAGAACATTCCTTAATTTGCCTATGACCTTAACACTAGTTCGATCAAGCTGGATGATTTTTAAAGTGGATGGTTCAACTTCAAAGTTAATCTTCTGACACATAGACCATGGCATCACATTGGATGACACTCCTGAGTCTACCATACAATTATGCACATTTCTATTAAAGATTTCGAAAGTTAACAAAAATGGAGGTACATCTTTGCGAGTACTAAGGGTAGTAGCTTGTGGCTTTTTACTCGCAGTTTCTAAAGCTACTTTATCTACATTATTTACATATTTACAGGAAGGATTCCTTTGTCTTGAGGATCAAGATTATTTTTAGTAGAAGTCTTCTGAGGAACTTTGTTCTGAATAACCTTGTTTGTGTTACCATTTTTGCTATTCTCAGCGATATTCTGTAACATTTTTTGTAGCAGAAATGGAAATTTCAATAAATCATAAACAGAAATGTTAGCCCTTAACTTTTTGAGGTCTTCAACTAAATCATAGTCTAATTTGGGGTTAACATGACTCTGTTTAGTATCAGCTGGTTTAGATTACTTTGAGGGCAAAGTCGTAATGTTTTCAAAAGAAGGTTTTCTTGTTGTCTTACTCCTGGTATTGTAAGGATGTACTGTCTCGAAGTTATCTTGGAAGATGTTATCCGAGAATTGTCCAAAAATGTTTGGAGAAGACTCTTCTTCTTGCAATGTCTCTTGTTCAACAACCTCCTCAGGAATCTCAGGTGGCATCAAGTTATCCTGGGCTTCTAGAATTGTTTGAAGGGCGTACTGCAGACTTTCTAGATTAAGGCCTTCAGCATTTGGATTAGGTCGGTTGGTTGGGAAAGGCTTCCTGAACGGGGGCTTGTAAGGCCCTTTGTTCGAAGAAGCTTCTTCAATTGTCCTTTTCAAGTCTATAACTTGATTTGACAGTTTTTGAACAACTTTAGCTAAGTTTTCTAAATCCGAGTTTTCAAGTTGTGTTTTACTTTGAGTAGGTCTAGGGAGGATTTCGATCTTCTTTTTGGAAGAAGAACTAGTCTCTGTTTCATTGTCTTTTAGACTAAGGATGTCCTTTTCAATCTGGCTGGCCTCTTCGAAGGCTTTTAACAACGTGGCTTTCTTAGATCGTTTAACCCAAATGGCTATACTTTGATGTAAATCTTTAGTATAGTATGCTATGATAAGGTTCTCGGCAGGCATCGAATCCATAGGGATTCGATTCTTAAGTGCTAAGAATCTTTGATTAAAGTCTTTAATTTTCTCTTTTGGGTTCATTCTTAAGCTAGAAATCTCCATAACCAGGACTTCCGGGGACTTATCGTCTCCGAACTTTTCCAAAAAGCATGACTCAAACTTTTCCCAAGACACAATGGTATGGGGTTGTTGGGCAAAGTACCATGTAGAGGCATTTCCCTTGAAGGTGTAGGGGAACAACCTACAGACTACGTCTTCATGCTCGACATTGCGGAGTCTTATGGCTAACATAAATTTTCTAATGTGATCTTCAGCGATCTGTTTAGAGTCAGGGTCAAACTTGGGAAGCCACTTCTCTGGATTTTTGGGTAAGGGATGTTGATCTCTAGGTACGGCTACCGCATCTTGGTCGAGCCAAGGTCTAGCAGGATTGTTCTGGTTGGCCATTGGTGTAGTCGGTGTGGAAGGCTGAGAAGGGGAACTGCCTTCGTCATAAGAATCTTCTCCAGAAGAAGAAGGGGATGATGGAGGTGGTGAGGGAGGTATCCCAGATCCTCTTGCAGCAGGAGTGAGGATTGGATCTGTAGGATTTACAGTGAGTTTAGTGCCTCTGAGTAGTTCTCTGATATCAGAGAAATCTAAAGGTTGGTCCAAAGGTCAATTTGGTTGCCTCAAATGGGCTAAGGCACTATGAGTTCTTATGAGAGATTGGCAGACAATCTCTTGTATGTCACCACCTGTAGGATTTGGGGTTGCTGGATCAATTGTGATCTGTGGATCATCGTTTTATGTGGTTGTTGTTTGAGGGGGAATGTTATCATTCGATTGACTTATTTTCACTAAAGGTGAGTGATTAGGTGGTGGAGGAGTCTTACGACCGCCCCGTGCCATTAATAAATTTCAGGCCCTCCCTCTAGCGCCATTTGTTGACGGGCGAAAATGAACGCTCGCCAACTGGAAGAGTGGATCCGGTCCGGGGTTGTCTAAATAACCCAAGCCGTTCGGGATGACCCACCCTGACGGGTTTAGCGTCTCCATTGGCCGATCTAAGTCCTAGAAAAACAAATGAAAACTACACTAAGAAACTAATCTAAATAAAAACAATAATTAAAACAAACTAATAAACTAATCTAAACTACATATATACAATCTATTACCTAAATCATACAACTATAATTCTGTAAAATTAAATGTTTAATTATCAACAGAATCAGCTTGAATTGCAAATATACAATATTTGAAAAATTACAGATTTAAATTAAAACCTGCAAAAATCATTTGTAATCTGTCCTAAGATAGCAAAACTAATGCTTTTTTATTTTTTATAATTTTATGAAGAAGAAATAGAATAAAAACTATCTAAGCTAAGAAACTAAAATAATAACTCTAATTATGAATCTAAACTATTATATTTATCTAAACTACTTAAATAACACTAATAAGCTAACTATTAAATGACAAATAACAAACTGACCTAAGGTAACGCTTCAGGTTCGTCCTGTATCAAATAGTCGATTTAGTTGTTCTGTGGGAGGAAACCTACACCAGATTATCCACAAGATTCTCGTAAACTAGAAGCAGTTGTGCTCTTCAAATATCAATGACAGGACAAACAAGACATAAAAAATTGCAGCAATCTTATAATTTACAAATCATCACAGTCAGATAAATCCTTGTGCAAAATTTGTACATAACAATTCAATTAATGAAAAAGATAAACCTGTATTCATTAAATCGAAATAGAATGATTGCTGTATTTTTAAATAAGAGAGATCAGATATGGACAACATATAAATCAAATCACATCAACATGCAATGAATCATGATAGCTAAAGTAGTCGATGACTGATTGCAAACTGATATGAATAAAATATGAAACAAAAGTTTGATATATTGAAAGCGAAAGTTGTTACAAGACATCAACTTTCATCCCAGTCTGTATCATAAGTCCATAGTCTGGTTCTCCCACCGTGATGATGATGGTTTTTACAAAAAATAACAAGTATTTAAAGACTTCCCACAGGGTAAAACATCCCTGTGGGAATTATCAAAACAGTTTACAAAAAATCTGGGGATAATCTCCCAAGTCTGACTAAAACTAACAAACTATAATAAAAATGTATCACAAAAACATCTCTCAAACTTCCATAGCATGTCCCATTGATCATTGTAATTCGTATGCACCTGAAAGGGGACAAAAATAGACAAGATTAGAGGATATTTTATTTATAAAATTGACAAAAATCTACTTTCTAAGACTAGCTACAGAATCTTGTGATTCTATAGCTGGTCTAAATTGAACACATAATCATTTCAAAACCAATTCAAATCTTAACAGAATTATGTTCAAACTATGAAACAAAAGTTTAGTTGCTAATTGGAAACCAAACGAATCATTCAAATCAAAACTTATGTGCTAATTTGAAACAAATGAAATCGTGGTCATTCGAAAGGTAACAAATATACATGCACTCTGTTCAACATTTGTTATCACCAATTCAAGTAAAAAGAATCTCTTAGATAATTCGACAGCAATGAAATCATTTTCATGAACCCGTTTCAATCGACACAAACTATAATAGGTTAAACAAATCATTTATGGAATAGTTTATGTCACCTCATCCATTAACAAAATCATTATCGAATCACAACGAAATCAACAGGATCGTATTTCAAATTAATGGAACTATATCAAACATATACTAACGATCATGCTAATCATAGCACGCAGCAATCGTTTACAAATCAAATCAAACAGGAACGAATCGAAATAGTTGAGAGCCGACACAATCGTGATGCAAAATCATATCAATCAACACAGCTACACGATTTTTAGCAAATAGATCTTTTGCACGGGTCGAGTGAAATCAAAATCCAAACGAGAATATTGATTCCATACAAAATAGAGTTGTTCCTGGTAAATTGAAGTCAACAGGGTTGTTTTGAGTCTATTGGAAACAAATGAAACTAATCGAAATCAAACCAAATCGACTATCCTAAATTAGACAAACAAAATTGATTCAAAAACAAGCCAAACATAATAAAAAACAAATCAATCATTTATACTAAACTGAGCATAATAAAATCTCATTAACTAAATCGTAGTTGTGTCCGAATTTAGCAAACAAATTTCCCACTCATGATTCATAACGAAATTGATTTGGTAAGCTGAGAGAAACAGAATCATTTTGAATCAAAACGAACAGAGCTATAGAAAGCAAATCCAATCGGTTATATTTATTCGAAACAACTCAAAAAACAAAATTGATATTGAAATTCATATCTGGACAATCAGAAAACAACTCGATCGTGATAATTTGGAATTGACGAAGGCCGTTGCTGCTTCGACGTTCCTGAAGACAATCGAACCGGTGGTTTTTTGTTTCTTCTCATTAGTTTGAAGCTTGTCTCTTTATTTTGAAAGCACTCTAAATTCCTCCTCTAATGATTTGATCTTTGATTGCAATAAGGGAATGTCGGTATAATAACGCTCTAGCCAAGCATTACATTGGATGCATGATGGTTTCCCGGGCTTTGGCATCACAGGCGAGGGTTTGTTCAGATTACTAGGGGTTTCTTTATGCATCTTGATTCTCGGGTAGTTAGGATCATTTTTGAGGCACGGGGGTAAGTTAGAGACATAGTCATAGGGTTATTTAGAGCACAGGCCATGAGAATAGGGATACTCTTCAGCTAGGAAATGCTCGATATCGAAGTCTGAGTCCTCACTCAACACTATGGGATTTTGGTTGATGTTTTGTTTAGGTCTGTTCCAGGAAAGTCTCAATATCAATCGAGCATTTTTCTTCCCCCTTCTATCGATAGTAGTATCACTGTTGTCTTTCTTCCTCCTAGGTCTTTTGATGACCTTAATATCATCCTTAGCACACAGGTTAACCAAGGCATCAGGTAGGTCCAAATCGGGGAAAACTGAGGGTTTGACAGGGGGTAGAAGGATATGCAGTGGCATGGTTGATCCATCCAAAGTCTCACTGACCACAACCTTGTTGATTTGAGTAGACTCTGGATTAGCAAAGCCATTTCTAGATAGAAAGGCTTGCCAATTATCGCCACTAAGGTTTAAATGGTGGACGATAATGAGTTTAATTAAGCCATGATGAAAAAGGTTGTTATCAACCTTCTCATGTTTGAATCTCTTCAAAATCTTGTAAAGACTATGCAAGAAGTAATGCGGCATGTTCAAAGGATAGCCCATGAAAATCATCAATAACCGGAGGTGATACAGAAATACCAAGCCATACCGACCTTCACAGGTCACGAACTGTTTAACAATTACCAAAAGATCGTGCCACCTGGGTTTGAGGGTAGAAATAGGCATACCTTTATCATAGGACACAACCTTTCATGATACGAATAGTAATGGCCACGACACCTTGTCGACTTTGGAGTTTTTGAACCACCTTTGGCCTGTAGCTGCTAGTCCTGTAGCAGAGCTTATGAATTCTTCATTCAGCTCGAGTTGTATGTCACCGACTTTAGCTCTGCACCCGTCAAAGGTGAGGGAGAATTGTTGGGCAACTGAAAGGTTGAAACCCTCAAACCTCTGTATAAACACCAGCCAACCACTGTTTTCTAAATCCTTACAGCCATTATCGAATAGTAACAGAGTTTGGCTACCATTTGGCTCTATGAGCACCATCGGTGCCATAGACAGGAGCACATGGTGAGAAGGGTGCTAAGGCTATGGTTTTAACAGAGTATACGCAGGGGCAGAATGCTCACAGGCTTACCCGAAAACACCAGGGGTGACCCGGGATAGGGGGAAATCATTAATGACCGAATGTGTGAAGGTGGTGGAGCTAGTTCAGCCCATGCAAAAAAGTCATTTCCCACATTACAACCGCCGACGCATATAACAATTCAAATATTACTATTGCATATGTTAAAAAACCATGCCACTCAATCAATTAAATGAAATCTATGGTAAGTCGACCAAACATTTGCACAATCAATAGTTTTAAAACCAAAATAATGATTCGAAATCAACACCAAGGGTTCGATCATATGAAATATGTGTTGTATGAAATGATCACACCAAGGGTATAGCCACAATGTCCATGTGTTTTCATGAAAACAATGTGTCAAGATAATCGATGAAATACTATATAAATCAAACTACCAATGCATCACAAACTCGATCAAACATCAAGCCACCAATAAATCAATGATTGAATCACAATCTCAAGAAATCATATTAACAATTAAAGAATGCCAAATGAATAAGGATCTTGGAGTCTTGTCAACTATATAATCATAATTAAATTGGAAACGAAATGGACATATCGACAAGAACGATCACAATAATCCAGTGATGATTTTAATATGACTTCGAAAACAAAGTTTTCACGCTTGTAGTCGTGAAAACAAGAACAAGGGCAAGTGGGAAAATGCACAAAAAAAAATAGTGTCATTTTATTGCAAAGGTTGCAACGGAAATCAAGGTTTGAAAAGGCACTGATGTAGGCAGCTTATAAGGACAGTATAAAAATGTGAATCGGTTGCCAACAGAACCACAAACCCATAAGACTCTGACAAGTTTGTGTGATAACAAGGAGATCTGAGAACTGTGCGTTGAGAGTTATATTATGACTTATTAACACAATATAGTGTTATTACAATTATGCAGTAAATAGAATAATTCATTCATCTATCACATCAATATCTATTGAAGTCAAATAAAGGAATGCATGCATTCAATCACATAACACAATTGTTACCATGGTTCACCTCCTCTTGGTCTACGTCCACAAAGATTTGTCTCTTCTCTCTTTTATTATATTATTTCTTGACTCCAACGTTGTGCACTTTACAACTCTTCTTAGTTGGGTCGAGATCTTTTATGAGGCAGACTAGATCACACCAGGATCCTCAGCCTGCAAACTAACCCTCAAGATCTACCCTCCTCAATCCTATCTAGCTCAACCACTTACAAAATTAGGTCATATGGAAAAATATTACTTTACATTCACACAACAATCAACCACTAATAACTAGCAGCCTCACTATGAGACCTAGGAATCTATATTTATATGCTTTTGGCCCTTCAGCCATTACAATACATTGTAAAATCCCTAACCCTAACGTCGTTAGGTATTCCATGCATGTGCATGTGTTGTTCTTCCTTCCAGCTATCGCTTTCCTCATGCATGTTTTATTTCCCAAAATTTCCTTTATTTCCACTTTGGCCTGCTTCCAACATCATTCCCCCCAATTTTGGTATGCTTTTGTCTAGGAAGTGGTCCAAGAAGGTTGGAGGATCATTACAAATGAACCTCACATATCCCACCATCCCTATTTTTGGAGGAGAGCACAGGAGGATATAAAGAGAGGTTGGATTGGCTTATATTGTCGCGACCATTAGAATCCAATCAATCACCCTATTTATGATGTTGAGGATGATATCGGCTCATTTGTTTTTCATCTAAATGGTGAAGAACAAGAAATTACAGTCAGCAAATGCAAGGATCATCCTTTGAAATATCAACAGGACAAAGTGTGGTAGATGTATTTCAATGGATCTTCATCAAAAGAAGGTTCTCAGGCTGGTATAGTCCTCATTTCCATTGTGCAAGAGGTCATAACACTCTATTATAAGATATAATTTGAGACTACTAAAAATATAGTCAAGTATGAAGCTCTGGTGCTTAGATTGAGGGATGTTAAAGACATGGCCATTGAAATTTTGGCAGTCTTTGTTGATTATGATTTAATCATCAATCAATTCAAGAACATCTATAAAGATAATAAATAGAGGCTCAAACACTATAGGAATGAGGTGTGGGACTTGGTTGACAACTTGTTTCTAGCATTTAACATCTCCTTCATTCTTAGAGAGGAAAATCAGAAGGAAGATTCTTTAGCCTTGGCTTCCAGTACCTTCAAACCTCCCATTGGCGTGAATTTCAAGTATTAGGTGGATTCAGACATAGGACATCCATACCAGACAACATCAAGCAATGGCATGTCTTTAGTGATGACCTGGAGCTGCAAATATTTCTACAGACCATTGAAGAATTCTCCAGTATCTCAATAGATCAAGAAGGTGAAGATGATGAATCAGTGAATCAACAAACATCTCATTTGTTTGACAAAGTGGTTGGACACAACATTGTGGAACTTAAAACAAACCACATCCCCAAGGGTCTAGTGCCACTGGAAGGGTTATTTGACAATCATGATGTCTCCAAAGGAGCTACCATAAAAAATCAAGAAGAGGAAGTGATGGACTGCAACATTGGGACTGCTGAAAATCCCAAACTAGTCAAATTGTCCAAGGCACTACCTATAAAATAGAAAGATAGGTATGCCAGCCTCATGGAAAAATTTGTTGATATTTTTTCATGGTCATATGAGGATTTGAAGAAATTTGACATTGACATCATCCAGCACAAGATCCCTGTAAATGTTGGTTCTAAGCCATTTAGACAGAATATCAGGCAATTTAAGCCCATGTTGATGTTCATAATTGAAAAAGAGATGAAAATAATGCTTGATGCCATAATTATTGTGCCCTTGAGGTACTCAGATTGGGTGGCCAACTTGGTACCTATGAGAAAAAAGAGTGGGGAAATACACTTGTGTGTTGATTTCCTAAATCTCAACAAGTGTTCTCTAAAGGACAACTACCCCCTGCCAAAGATGGACCATATTTTGCAAAGGGTAGTAGGTTCTCACAAGATTTCCTTGTTAGATGGGTACTCTGGTTATAACCAAATAGCAGTATGTGAAGAAGACAAATAAAAAACAACATTCACCACTCCTTGGGGAACATTTATGTATGAAAAAATTCCCTTCGGGATGATGAACGTAGGGGCCACCTTTCAGAGGGATATGGATGTAGCTTTCATGGAGGAGAAAGACAAATTTATGTTTATATATTTGGATGACATCACCATTTTCTTCAAATCAGGTGATGAGAATTTACAACACCTTGAGCAGATCTTCTGAAAATGCAGAAGGTATGGGATTTCTTTGAACCCCAGGAAGTCCCACTTTGCTATGCCATAAGGTAAACTCCTAGGCCACATCATATCAGTAGGAGGTATAAAAATAGACCCTAAGAGAGTGGATTTCATTCAAGAAATTGCAATCCCCATAAATAAGAACTATATTCAGTCTTTTATAGGAAGAATAATTTTTTTAAGGCGCTTTGTGCCCAACTTTGTTGAAATCATAAGGCCTATCACTAACATGCTAAAGAAAGATGTTGTTATCAAGTGGTCACAAGAGGAAAAATCAGAATTCTAGAGGATCAAACAAGCTTTGATTGAATCCCATGTATTAGTCATCCCTAACTATGCCAAAGAGTTATTTATATTTTCTTTCACCTCCAAGGAAACCATGTTTGTTGTACTACTGCAAAAGAATTAAGAAGGGAATGAACATCCCGTAGCCTTTTTTAGAAAATCCCTCCGAGATGTTGAGTTGAAGTATGACATATTAGAAAATCAGGCCTATGCATTGGTCAAAGCATTTAAATCCTTCAGGGTGTATGTGTTACAGTCTAACATAACAGTCTATGTTCCTAGCAGCATTGTCAAAGAGATTCTGGTCCAGGTAGATAGTGAAGGTAAAAGAGGGAAATGGATTATCAAATTGTTGGAGTATGACCTACACATAAAGCACACAAATATGATCAAGGGACATGGACTTGCTAAGTTTTTATCATAATCAAACTGTAAGGTGTTGGAATTGCATGAGACCTTCACCCAATCTGATGCACCCATGACACAGTCTGGAAAAGACAACATGCATGTTTTTGAAAACTAATCTTATTCACCTTGGTACAGAGATATTATTTACTTTCTACAACACCTATAATGTCCACCAGATTTAAAGAAGACGAGGTTCATATCTCTCAAATTAAAATCTATAAAATTCTTAATTTTAAATCAGAACCTCTATTGGAGGGATCCTGCTGACATCTTATTAAAGTGTCTTGATGAAAATGAAGCTAAGAAAGTCATAACAGATATGCACAGGGGAGTTTGTGGGGGACACCATCATTGGAAATCTACAACCCTCAAGATCCTAAGGGAAAGGTACTATTGGCCCACCCTTTTCTCTAATTTATTCACTAGAGTAAGGGCATGCAATGAATGTCAAAAGTTTGCAGGAAAGCAGACGTTACTCTCAGTACCCCTGAAACCTATCACTACTAGTGGCCCCTTTCAACAATGGGGATTAGATTTCATAGGTGAAATAAATCCACCCTCCAGTGGGCAGCATAAGTGGATCCTCACTGCCATTGACTACTTTACCAAGTGGATCGAGGTTGTGTCCACTAGGAATGTTACTAACAAGGTGATTATGAACTTTTTGGAAACCAATATCTTTTCCAGGTATGGCTTCCCTAGAAATATTATAACAGATAATGCCCAGGCATTCA
>SNQJ01S0191600.1:2125-17966 GCA_010110895.2 Picea sitchensis
ATAGTTTCTTCATTGCTTATTAGACCCTACATTGTGTACTGGTTTATGAGCAATTTATTCTTCACCCACTTAAGTTTATTTACTGATTATCAATCCATGAGAGCACTGGTTCATTTGTTTATCATCTTGACTGTCTGAATACCATGTTTGAATTGAGTTATCCCACTGATCAATCTACACAAAACACAAAAAACATTTTTACTTGAAGTTACCAAGCACCTTTGGTCTACAACCACAAAGGGTTTCTTGGAGTGATAACAGGTTGATTTAAGGATGTCCCAAGCCTGTTTTGAAGTAACAACGCTTGTGATTTTTGAGAAAATCGATTCATCCACTGAATTTTGAAGCCAAAATTTGGTTTTATTCTCTTTGTTCCTTAGTGTTGCCTGAGTAGTTCTTTGTTCGTTGGTTATGGCATCAAGGTCTGTTGGATCTGGTTACACATATCCAAGATCCACTGGATCCCAACACTCTTGTGGTTGCAAGAAGGATCTCATTCGAAGAGACCAAAACTAATAATTCTTTCCAAGAAGAATCGGTCCTTGAGTTGGTCCTAAATTGCTAGACGTGGGCATCTTTAAAAAAATTTAACACAACAGAAAAAGAATTGATAGAAAATTTAGTGTTTACATGTTTCCTGCGAGAAAATCAGGTCTTCGAATTCCTTGAAGTGACTTCAGACCGAAATATGCAGTGTAGACTACTTATTTGACTTTGATTTGGCTGGATCTAACTATCCGAGTGAAAGATTTGTGGATTCAAAGCTCTGAGCTTTGTTATTTTACAACTATTGCAAATGTAATGGTAGAATTGGTCCAAATGTAAACTCATCCCCACGGGAATAAGCACTGAGCGCGAGCTCCTTGTCCAGGTGACCACTGGCTTAGCCCACAAAGGGCGCGTTGTGTTTCGCGACCTTGAGAGTATTGGCATGTGAACCACTCCTAACTCTCCAACTCTCGAACTCCAAAAGGGGATTAATGAGCCCTCAACTCCTCTCATATCCTTCCTCCACATGACCACGATGCTATGACCATGGTCCACTTTTCGGGATTTCACTGTTCGCGAAGTTGTGATGCAACTCCAACTTTTCCTCCTTGGAATCCAAAAATTCGAAACTCCAATCTATCCTTTGTTGCGGATCGACAGTTTAGATCCTCTTATGATATGACGGTTCAGATCCTTTTGAGATTTCACGAATTTTGAACACTCGTCACAATGTTCTCCAAACCCCGAACTTTGAAATGCTAAAATTTTGGAGCCTGCCAAATCAACGGTTCACACTCCTCTAGATCTAACGGTCCAGATTTCGTCGGTATTTTGCGTTTCACGAAGTCGAATGACTTGCACCTCTGTTCTCCCAATCCCCAAAATGTTGATGGCACTAGATCGACGGTCTAGGCCTCTCTTTAATCAACTATGATCGAGTCAAGGTTTCGCACTTCGCGAGCTCGGAAGATCGCGCACCTCTATCCTCTTGATTCTTGATTTATCGATCATGTTAGATTGACGGCTCACAATATTTCTTGATCCAACGGCTTAGATCGAGTCGTGATTTCTCACCGCAGTGTGATCTGAACTTTACTCCCTATGAGTCAACGAAATGCCGAGATCTCGCCACATGTCCTCTTTGATGGACGGTCCCAAAGATTTCGAGATTTTGCGACTTCGCAATTCGGCTTTTCTCCTGTGCGCTATAGAGGACTAAGCCTCGTCCACTTTCTCTCGGATCCGATGGCTATCAGTCCTCTGCGCTAAATCTAACGGTCCAGAATTAATCTCCTGCGCTTTGAGAGTTGAATGGTCATGTTGTTATCCTCCATGCAACTTTAGTTGATTGAACGATTGTTGACTATATGCACTAGATCTGACGGCTGAAAATATTTTTCCTTTTCTTCACGCTCCTCATCCTTTCTGAACTCGATCGATGGCTCAAATCTGTTCGCAGGGCCGATCTTACGACTGTTTTGTTTGTCCTTTGCTGATTTGGCTTGTCCTTTGGCGCTCTTTGCAGAATTCTCTCCTTAAGATGGAATTTCACGAATTCTTTAAAGAACTTACGAAGTTTTCCTCTTCTGCAGCTTTGTCTCCTCAAGATTTTATTAATTTCACGATTCTTTGCTTTCTGCAGCTCTGTTTCCTCAAAATTTTGAGCGTATTGCGCTCTTCTTCCACACGTTTTCTTTTTGCAACGATCTTTTGAGCATATGGCATACTGCGGATTTCTCTCCAGGCTTTTTGAAGAATTTGTGTCATGTGCTCTTGTTCATAGTGTAAGTTCTATGCTCCTCAGGGTTGGGTTGCTCTCCAGACTATGTGAAGAGGCTTATATTTGAAGCTCTGATACCATGATAAAATGAGAAGTAGAGAATACAAAGAAAGAGTAGAGCATAAATCGTGTTCAGTATATTGAGTATATCAGAAAAGAGTACAATGAGAAAAGGGAAAAGAGTTGAGCTAAATAGGCTCAAGAAAATCAAAAACAACAAGAAACGATGGTACAGTTGGCCAGGACAGCTGGAAGTGTACAGTTAGACTATTGAGGTTACATTATATTTAACATTTCCATCCTTCAACTATGTATATGTGTATATAATATTATTTCTGAGTGTTAAGTGATGTGCATTCTTAGATGTAGGTTTTGGGGAGGTATGTAAGTCTATAAGAAAGGTATTTGAGTCATTAGGTGTAGGTAAGGTTAGGTTTTGGAGAGGTATGTAAGTCTATAAGAAATTTCTTTGAGTCATTTGGAAGTTGTTGTCATATTAATTTATGAGAACTCATGGTTTTATTTTTTCTATTATTTTTTATCATTTTTTCTATTTCCGTATTTTGTTTAGAGGAATGCTAGTTTCTTGTAATTTGGTATCAAAATAATAGGATCTTGACTTGATCTTTTTCAATTAGATTTTGAGATGAGTACAACCCCCTCCACTCAAGCCCTTCTTTCTTGTGCTCCATCACCCTCTACAACTCTCAACATGATTTTCTTTCTAGCAAACCTAATCAGATCCATAATTTAAGGCTTCACTTGCAGCTCTTACACAATGTCTCTCTTATGGCTCTACACAACACCTCTAGTCCTTTGAGGATGTAAAGCCTAGTTTGCAAACAATGATGTAGAAATTGGCCTGCACTCTCACAGCCTTCACATTGTAACCTAAGGCGTTCACCTCCACATTCCAGCTAGAAACTATAGTCTCATTAACAAGATTGGTTGACAGATTCACAAGGACATTTTCAATTCCTCGATAAGGAGCCTCACTACTTACTTCTAGACCTACCTTACGAGTGAGCAACACCTACTTCTTGTATGTAACCATATAAAGGGACTTGGACAATTTTTGTGGTAGTCTCACAAATTCTAGCAATGTATCCATGGATTTAAATGAATAATGGGCTACTGGAAGGACTAAAATTCTAACAAGGTATAAGTGGACTTAAAATAATAACAAGCTTATATAAACACTAATACCTATATAAATACATGGGATGTCTTGTGCTCTCTAAATATTTGTGATTAAATTCAATTTGGGTTTTCTTATTATTTTTAGTAACCAATAAACTAAGTTTTAGAGAACGACTCATTTGTTTCCATGACTTGACCATTAAACACAAATTTAAAAAAAATCTAGATTTACATGCTTTATTTACATTAACTCTAAACTTAACACTAGCTTCAACCCTAACACTTTCCCTAAACCCTTATCCATTCCTAAAACTAAATTCATGTAGCCCTAATTCTTTCCATCTCCCATGATGGTGCCACTATAATGAAACCCAAACACACAATGTTTCCATATGTTGATCATTATAGCTTGAAGCCACATCCAAATTCACCTAGCACGCCTTGCCCTAATTATTTATGTCCCTATGAAAAATAGACAATGTTGCCATATGTTGATCATTATATCTTAAGCCCATCAAAATTCACCTAGCCCACCTTGCCCCAATTATTTCCATCCCCATGATGGTGCCACTAAAGAAAAACTAAAACACGAGATGTTGCCACATGTTGATCCTTATTGCTAGAAGCCACATCCAAAACATTATGTTGCCCATGCCTATTCTCACTCAAACTTTACCATTCCTCTTTACTCAAAACTACTAAATAAAGGATGGATTGGCCACTATGATATTTGATAAAAGAAATCCTAAATGAAACTCATCTCTAAAAGAATTTTGTCAATCACCTACAAATTCCCACTTCCCCACAGGCCTCACCATTTCAGCTAGGCTAGGTCCAACAAGATTAGCTTCATATTATTATTAAGACATGTTGTGTTGTAACATATCCCATCACATCATTCCATTTTAAGACACCATGGATAGTGACGTCTCTCCCCTTGATCGCTTAGATGTTCTCCTCAAAATTAACTATCCTTAGCACGTAGAAAAACCTTTCAACTTAATTATGTTTCCATTATTTTTCCCTACCCCACTACCTCTAAGTAAGTTAGTCTTCACAAATATATCCCTCTCTCATTTGTATTATCCCCACTCCCAACAATTTCCTACCTCCCCAATACCTTTTCCCCATTTTTAGTTACTCCTTCCACCTCTTACTAACATATAGAATCCTAAACTCCATTACCAACATCAATATTTATCCCTTTCATGCTCACTACCAACTTCTTTGGTCCTTAGATACCTAGCGCTCTAAATACCTACATCTACACAATGTAGTAGAGAAACATTTCATTCTTCTTATTGGAGGTAGTCCATAGTCGACACATACACTAGTTACACCAGAAATATAATTTTCTATAGAGCAACATTTTATTCTTCTTATTGGAGGTAGTCCATAATCGACACAAGCATTAGTTACACGGAAAATACAAGTTTCTATAGAGAAACATTTCATTCTTCTTACTGCATGTATTCCATAGTCGATACATATATTAGTCACACCTCTTTAGACTTTAGTTGGTTCAAATACTTTTAGTGTCTAGTTATTAGTTACTATATGCATTAATTCTTCACTACTTTAGGAATAACATTAGTATTCTCATAGTAGCATCATGGAATTTGATGGATAAACCCTATATGTATTCTTCTAACATCCCCCAACTTAACTAGGGAGCATTACTACACAAAAAAACACATAAATAAAAATTTTCTTCTACTAAACAATTCATGTAGAGCTGCGATTTAAACACATTTTTCAACCAATTTGTGATAACCATAATTATATGCAACTACAAAATTATAAACAAGAATCTATGCAACTGATAAAACACCTATAACAACATATAAAACCATTATCATATACAGAGTAAATGCACAACAACTACATTCATGAAATAACTCAACAAAATGGGAAAACGCTTATCTTTAAAAGAGAGTTTGTGCAACCAACTGCTTGGGAAAGACAATACACCCAACATTATACATGCCATTCCAAATCTCAACATCAAGTCATCCCTCACTTCAGGCTAGGAATCCACAAAATGAGGGTATCTCTCGTAGTCCCCTCACAACTCATTATCACACAACCCACTCATTCTATCCTACATCTATCCCAAATTCCGTCCATCTCTCTTCCTCTTGAACTTCCCCAACCCAAGGAATGTATCCCTTCACCACTCTCAGTCAATTTGGATTCTGATACGTATTAGGGTCTTTTTGGCACATATTTCTAGTGTTTTTGGAGTCCCATACGTATTATAAATCTCTCAGCTGAGAACTCAAAAGAACTTTGACATCCTCAAGAATTAAAAAAAAAAATATTTTAATGTTATTTCCTTGAAAATAAATTTCCATTTATGGAAATTTGTACTTTATATTATTGAGACATTTAATTACTAGCTTTGTGATTGTTGAGAAAGAGTTTGGCTTTGCAACTGTCCTCTTTGATGGAAAGATGTATGAGACATACATTTTTAATATATTTAATGCAGGAAACAAGTGGAATGACAAGGTTAAAAATAGATGACTATGAATCCATGAGTGGGGGACATGTTTGAGTTATCTGAGAGATGATTTTTACAAGTGTCAGAAGTGGATTTATGTCACTGGTAGCCCCTAAAAATAGGGGATTTGTAAAGATCTGAATTTCCAAAGAGGGAAATGGATTGAAGAAAAAGTACTAGGAAAGGAGAAAGATATATACAACATACGTGGGAGGAGGGAAGTTGCTTAGTTTGTTGTGGAAATGAATATTTGTTGTGTGATAACTAATGGTGTTATGAAAATGATTTTCTGAATTGTATAGAAAGATAATGGCTAAGGAGTGAAGCTCAGTTTTCCCTTATGGAGTCATGGTCAGACTAGGGGGTGATCAGGACAAGTAATATTGGTTTTTGTGCATCTACAATTGGGTGGAATGTGATTGTTCCATTTGTTTCCATGTTGACTATTACATATATGTGTTTTGTTTAACTAGTTCCTACTCATGTTGGATTATTGATTTGTATGTCGGCTACATAATCAAATTTATATAGATGTTTGTATACTACATAAGTTAAAATAGTTATTTTCATTTCGCATGGATCTCATATAAATAAATTATGCATTTTATTTATAAATCGTGAAAATATGGAATATATGGAAATTTATGCATTAATAAAAGGAAGTGAATATACTGTTAGTCCTATAGAATTCATAAATTTAGATCTTTTGAGTAAATATGAGTACCTAAAGTAGAAAATGGGAAAAATTGTTGTAAAACTACAAAAAATAAAACAATGATGAGTTAAATTTTATATAATTATCTTTCCTCCTATTAAGATACAACAATGACATAAGAACAATATAACCTTGTTTACTTGGCAATGTGTTCTTGTATTTTTTCCTAGTTTATAGTTAAAGATTTGTACTTGGCTATGTGTTCTCATATTCTAGTAAAAGGAAAGGCTATGTGTTCACTTTCTACGAGAATAGGTTGCAGAAAAGAACATCAGAGTTGAGTATGTGGGCACAAAAGAAAAAGTGGCAGACATCTTTACAAAACCACTTCCACGGGAAGCCTTTGAATATCTTCGCCAAGGACATGGAGTTATTTCTACTCCAAAATGAATTCTTTTTGAATTATTTTTGAATGCTTATCTTATATGTCTTATATGTACACAAGGAAGCACCATAAGAGGATAGTTCAGTCAGGGGGAGAAGCCCCATATGGAAAGAGACCTTTGCCATTGATGACAAAGGGGGAGAGATTTATCAGATGTAGAGGACAGATGCAGATTTATTAGATGCAGAGGACATAGGCATGGTTTCAGGGGGATCATGAGTGATATGATTTCAGTATTGCATCAGAGTGTTTCCATCAATGCCAAAGGGGGAGATTGTTGATTAAGGTTGGTTTTCATTGATGTCAACCCTTGAAGAAATCCCCATAGCACAAAGGTTTGGGTAATGGAACCACTATTATTTGATGTAAATATGACTCATTATTGTTTTTTCATGGTTGATAAGAAGTAAATATGGATGAACTCCAAAGTGGTCCCCTTGTGGTGAAATCACTCACGGGAAAACACTTTGTGGAATAAGAGAACCCATGATTAATTATGGAATAATGAGATGGAGGACAATGAATTTGTCAGGTAAAATATCCTAGATGTATATATCTTTTCATGCCATTTCCGGTGGTATGTATAACGTCACATAACTCCTGACGGTTAGAGATTTATGACCATGTGAAGTTGGAGAATCCAGGTTTGGGTAATGGACTCAAGTTTGTTTGATGGATAATAGTATGATTTTATTTCTATATTTTAAGGTACTACTATTATAGATGGATATTACATGTCATTCCATTTTTGGTGGTATGTGGAATGTCACATAACTCCTCACGGTTTGAGAGTTATGGCCTTACGAAGTTGGAGGACCCTCATATGTCATATAGAAGCCCCAAAAGGTCAAAGTAGTCAAAGTTGTTTAAGATATTTTAAAAGGTAAATAATAAA
This sequence comes from Picea sitchensis, assembly GCA_010110895.2. Classification (NCBI taxonomy): domain Eukaryota; kingdom Viridiplantae; phylum Streptophyta; class Pinopsida; order Pinales; family Pinaceae; genus Picea; species Picea sitchensis. The sequence goes on from SNQJ01S0191600.1 coordinate 10,033, forward strand.
GTGAAGTGATGAGTGTATTATAATTCAAAGTGAATACAAAATAAATTATTTCAATCATAAATTTAATGGAAATTAGAAATGATTTAACCCTAAAATAAGGAGAGGTGGTCAAAATTGACCTAGAGATTTTTAAGGGAAGCTACTGAAGTGGGTTAATACTAAAATAAGGAAAGTGGGCCAAGTGACCTAGAAGATGTTTTTAAGGAAGCTAATTGGAGAGTATGAATAAGAGGCAAGGCTCTCTCATTTTAATCACACTTGAGAATATTGAATATCTATAGGTGTCTAAGGTAACCAAGGATATCTAAGCCGAATTTCTGAGGGAAGGTGAAGAAAAGAACGCTGAAATGCAAGGAAGGATAAATTATTTTGATGATGCTTTCTAAGGTATGTTATTTACATGTCATCTCACCATTTTCACTATAACTTGTTTTCTATAATGATTCAGACCATAAAATTGTTATTCCATTGAGAAAACATACCCAATTATATGTGGTAAAACATTTATCTTGTGGGTCGTTGTATTTTGGGAGTTACACTCTGTGGACAATAGGGTTTGTGGCTAGTCTTGAAACTAGTCAAAAACATGTGTTTTGGGTAAAAACATCATAACTTCTTCATAACACATCTAAATTTAGTGAGACCAAATGTGTTGGTTAGGAAATACTAGTTAGTATGTTTTTTAATAGTTTCAAATCAATTCAATGAATATTTCATGTGGGGCATGCTCTACAAGGTCGCTCTCTATAATAAGCCAGAATTCAACAAGGTATGCCATTTTTTCTATAACTCCTTTTTTGAGAGGTTCCAGGTAGAAAAACCTAGAGGAATTGAAAATCACACACTGAATAACATTGTATATCAGTTTCCAATATTTATACATTACACATTCAAAGTTATGATTACTTCAAGTTAGGGTTGTTGACTAATCCAAAACTAGGCATGTTAGACTAAAGAAACGTTTGATGAAAATGCTAGTCTCTTGTTGTTAAATTTAAGGAAGTTTTGCAAGAATGTAATTGTATATGCTAGGTCTAATATATAGCTACAAATCATATTTGGATGATGAAATTTATGAGGGCTTTTGGTTGAGGTACATGTTGAGTACATCGTTGAGACAAGTAGTTGATGAGTTGGCACATACATGAGGTGTATAGTTGATGATATTGGTACATATTCATGAGTCATAGTCGATGAGTAGTTGAAACATGATTAGTACAAGTTGGTGCATGGTTTATGCACTTCTTTATGGTATAGGTTGATTACAGGTTGAGGTACCAATTGATGCATGGTTGATGCATGGTTCAGATTTATTGGTACAAGTTTACAGTGGTATATCTCACAGTGAGAGTGTGACATTGGTTCCATCATTCTACTTCTACTTCAGGGTGGCAGGACGGGGCAAGGATAGTTGGTTTTAGCCACCTTCGAGTTGTAGCCAAAGAACATAGGGGGTTGTAGTCTCCTTCTACTTCTAGCCATAGAATTGGGGAGTTGGAGCTTACGTCAAGTTGTAGCCTGTGAAACTAGGGGGTTGGAGCCTCCTTCTAGTTGTAGCTGGAAAAAAAAGGAAGTTGGTGCTTCCAATGAATGTAGTTCTTCAAGACATATAAGAAAAATCATTCCGTGGTTTTATCCCGATTTGGGTTTCCACGTAAAACACTGGTGTACTATGTATATGTGTGATTGTTTATTTCTTACTGCTCATTATTGGATAATCATTCTACATTGATATAACATTTGAAGAAAAATGATTATAATTACACTATTACTTATTCACCCCCCCTCTCATTAATCCAACACCCCCCCCCTCCTCTCAGTGTCAAGTGTACATTTCAACAATTGGTATCAAAGAGGGTTCCTTCAACATAATTTAAACACTAGAAGGTAGATTCTAAAGAAATGGGTGGACAAATTTCTATCTCCACAAATCAAGCTCCCTTATTTGTTGGAACATATTATTCTTCATCGGGGGGGGGGGATATGAAAAGATATATGAAGTCGAGAGGATCTGGAGTTTGGGATTCGGTAGTAAATAATCCATGGCACTTAACCATTTCAAAGAGAAAAAACAAAAATTCAAAGGAAGCAAGGAGAAACAATTGAGTAGTATTAAAATCAATCCTGAATGGATTGTCAGACCAAGTCAAAGAAAAGATGATACACTACAAATATACTAAAGAATTATGGCTCCACCTACAAAATAGTTATAAGAATGAAACAGAAGAAGAAGAGAAATCCTATCAAAGTAAGGAAGAAGACTCAGATAAAGAGGATTCATGTCAAAATTAAGAACAAAAGTCAAAAGATGATAATTTTTATCAAGATAAGGAACAAGATAAAGAAAAGGAGAATTCCAATAAGATTGAAGAACATAACACAAAGAAATAGTTTTCTAATCATAATGAAATAAAGGAATTACTTCAATATCTAGTTAGAAATGAAGAAGACAACCTCATTAAGGAATTAAGGCATACCTCAGTAGTCAATAAAGAAAAATTGCATAATCTTAAGACTAATGTTACAATTGCAATAGAAGAGATTCGTATGGAACCAGGAAATTAGATACATATTAAAGTTCCTGTGGAGGCTCTTGGCAATCTTGAGTACACAACTATGTGCACTCTAGAAGAGTTGGAGAAAATTCAACAAAAATATATGTTTCTACTACAACAGTTATATCAATCTAACCATGAAGAACATGAGAAAAATATTTATTTAGAAAACAAAGAAAAAGATATCAAAATATTGAAAACTAAAGTTTTTTTATCTAAAACAATATATGGAAGAATTGAAGACATATGACAAAACTATTAAATGCAAAGAAGTCGTGGATGAGACAGAAGAAATAGTTATCAATCTAAAGACTCAACTTGAACACTCTAACAAAGTGGAAGAATCTCTGAATATTCAATTAACTAAAAGGGAAGAGACATGTCACATGTTGAAATTCGAAATAGTCAATCTCAAAAAGATGGATGAAAAGACAAATAAATTTGTCAAATTCCAAAATATCTCACCTATCCTAGATAAGATTTGTAACATTCAACAATCGCTTGATGACAAAAATAGTCTTGGATACAATAAAAATGAAGACAATGATAAATGGAGCACCATTTACGAACATGGGAAAACATCATCGTTCTCAAAAGGAAAAGGTCCAATTACAAAACAATTACAAGTCATGAAATTTTTTAACGAAGGAAGATATAGAAGTAAAAAAGAAGAACAAAATAAAAAGACACATCTCTCAAGACAAAATAAATTCAATAATGGAAACACCTTCCATGGCTGTTGTTTTTCTTGTCAAAGCTTTGGCCATAAAGCAATTGACTCCAAGAAACTAGAGAAAGGATATGCAGGAAAATCGAAAAACTCAACTAGATGTTGGAGATGAAATTATGTTAAGAACACAAATTTTTTTTTGCATACAATGAGATGTTACAACTGTGATAGGATTGATCACAAATCCCAAAGCTGCAGGAGTTCAAAAATTCAATCCTTAAATAAGTCATTCAAGTCAGGGAGAAAACCTAATAAAACTTGGAAGAAGAAAGGAGATGAAAAATCTCCAAAAATACAATTGGAAAGAAAAGGTCCAAAAAGAATAATATCTCATAGAAAGATATGGAGAATAAAATATGAAGGAGAAAGCAAGAAAGATGGTATTGCACCTGAAAACGAAGAAATTAATAAGAAGAAAATGATGGGTGAATGTCCTAATAAGGAATGTGAAATTCAATATGAAATAGATCAATCTCAATAAAGGGAAGCCCCTATAGAAGAATATTACACAATACTAATGATTTCATAATCTTTTTGCTAAATAAATAAAAATCATCGATAGGGGGAGTTTTAGAATACAAGGAGAAAATGAAAAAAGGAGAGAATCACCTTATAGGGAGTATAACCTCAGAGGGAACAAGAAAATATATTTTTTGTCATTTTTGTAAAAAGGGGAGAAGAGAAAAAGTAGCAGAGAAGTTCAAGAGGTATCAATCAACAAAGATCAATTGAAAACAAAATTGGTATTAGATCTATTGGTATCAATACTCAATTGATCTTCCTGTGAAATATCAAAGAAGAATAATAATCAGATAAAAAAGATCAGTAAGATTCATACTCTTGTTCTATTTGACAAAAGAAATTCAGTAAAAACTCAGGGGGAGTATTTTGGTTATCAAATAAGAAAGTAATTAGATTAAGGTTTGAAAGAATTTATCACTACAAATGGGTATCAGTACAAGTTGGTATCAAGAAGGTCCTACTTATTTGAACATAAATATCCCAATGGATTGAGATAAGAAGTTAGTAAATTCATACGGGGAGAAAAATAGTCAGGGCCTCACTCTTTTTCATTGATGTCAAAGGGGGAGAGAAGCAATAAAACAAAGTTAAGCACAAAATGTTTTTTCTATCATATAGAAAAGAATATCAGTGATAGAGGGAGAAAATGTATGAACTCATTTTTGTTTTACATATATGTTTCCCTCAATGGAAAAGGGGGATATTGTCGGCATTATTGATTAAGTGTTTTCATTGATGGAAACATGAGTCCAAAATGTACAACAATCATAAGAAAAGAAAGATGTTCTTGGGGCAGAGCAAGATCACCTTGTGGCAGAAGAAATTTGTGATCATTGTTGATCACGATAGGATCAACAATGATCCCATGACTCTAAAGCTCGGGAGAGATAACATACATATAATCCATGTATATAAGGATTAAAGAATGCACAAATAAGTATTAAAAGATCAGGATAAATAGCAATGAAACAGATCAAAAGCAAGAAATGTTAATCAAATCTTAGAAGGGAAAGCACATTAATGCGATAGGGATCGAATTCCCAATAGATCAACGATCTTGGCTCAGTTAGAATCCAAGTATAAACCTAAAATGTTAGAAGATATGATGCACATGAGGCTCAAAATAGATGACACGCATGAGCCATCCATTATCATTGCGAGACAGTCTAGGATCATAGGATTGAGGGGAAGTCATAGGTTGGGAAGAATTAGATCTCAAATAACAGATCTGAACTAGGAGATTTGAGAGGTTTTCCTGACATTAAGATCAAGGAAGGATAGGATGTTATATTGACTGTTGAATCAAAATAAAATGGAAGGATATGATAAACATAGACAAAGGCTCGAGATCCTGAATAGTTGAATTCCCGACAACCGTTGGATCATGTTACACTTTCCGTCTCAAAGAATGATTGTTAGATGAAGTCAAGTTACTTGAGGTTTATTCAAGAAATGTCACTCTGGGTGAATTGGGAAGTGGGAAAAGAGAATAACCCGAAGTCCCAAAGGTCGAAATGAATCTAGACCATTGATCGAGAACTTATCACACTCATTGAATCAACGATTCAAATGAACCTATGCCTATTAGATCCAAGAGGAGGACTATTAAGCCCTAATATTGTCTCATTACCCCTTAATTGAGGCATATTACAATAGTAATGTTATTTTATTTATGTCGGCTTTATTCTATTAGTTGTAATTATACCTCCTAGTCTCCTATATATACCAAGGAGACATTTTCATTTGGAATCATCTTGTACTTGAACATTTATGTGGGGTAAAAGGAGGTTGTCTCCTCGAAGAGTCTTATTATCTAAAATTATCTCTTTTTGAAGGCGTTGAGTACTTATTTTGAGGTTTTTCTATGCTATATTGATATTTGGTTCTTAACATATGATATCAGAGCTCAAGGTCTTGGGGTTTCGCTGCTACATCTGCGACACCGTGGCATTTTCGCTATAACTTGTTTTCTACAAAGATTCATAAGGAAATTCTTGGAGGATATTTATTAGATGGATCAAGGTATGTTGGGTTAAAATTTCATCTCCCAAGGCCTTATAATTTCATAGATACAACCTTTGTAAGATAGGGTTTTGGAATCATCCTGAATTGAGGCATTGCGGAATTTTCTCTATAAAATGTTTTTTGTAACATTTCATACCCTGAAATCCAGAGGATATTCTTCAAAATTGGTAAGGTATCAATGGTAGAAATTGCATCTTCTTGGTCATCTTAAATTTGTAGATACAACCTATGGAAGATAGGGTATCTAACTAGTCCTATTGACTAGTCGCAAGCAGGTGTTCTGAGTAAAACAATCATAAATTCTTCCTAGAGTATCCAAATTGAGTGAGACTAGTTACATTGGATAGCGCACATCCCGTAGTAGTTCTGGTACTATTTTCAGAATTTTATATCAATTATTTTGTGCGGGGCATGCTATACAAGTGAGATCTCATGGAAAGGCCAAAAGGAGGTTGCCTCCTCGAAGAGTCTTATTATCTAAAATGATCTCTTTTTGAAGGCGTTGAGTACTTATTTTGAGGTTTTTCTATGCTATATTGATATTTGGTTCTTAACATATGATATCAGAGCTCAAGGTCTTGGGGTTTCGCTGCTACATCTGCGACACCGTGGCATTTTCGCTATAACTTGTTTTCTACAAAGATTCATAAGGAAATTCTTGGAGGATATTTATTAGATGGATCAAGGTATGTTGGGTTAAAATTTCATCTCCCGAGGCCTTATAATTTCATAGATACAACCTTTGTAAGATAGGGTTTTGGAATCATCCTGAATTGAGGCATTGCGGAATTTTCGCTATAAAATGTTTTTTGTAACATTTCATGCCCTGAAATCCAGAGGATATTCTTCAAAATTGGTAAGGTATCAATGGTAGAAATTGCAGCTTCTTGGTCATCTTAAATTTGTAGATACAACCTGTGGAAGATAGGGTATCTAACTAGTCCTATTGACTAGTCGCAAGCAGGTGTTTCGAGTAAAACAATCATAAATTCTTCCTAGAGTATCCAAATTGAGTGAGACTAGTTACATTGGATAGCGCACAACCCGTAGTACTTCTGGTACTATTTTCAGAATTTTATATCAATTATTTTGTGCGGGGCATGCTATACAAGTGAGATCTCATGGAAAGGCCAAAAATCAACAAGTTACAGGGAAGTTACCATAAAATCCACTTGGCACATACAATTTTTATCATAACTATGGCATTGAAGAGACGAAATATCAGAGACCTACAAAAAATAAAAGTTCATACTCAAAAGGGCTGAAATTTTGGAGATACAATAAAATGAAGATTGTCTAGTAGAACCACCTCAAAATCCAGGTTTAAAGTGATACTTGGCCAACATGCCACCAAAAAAGGGAACTTCTACACCAAATAAGCCTCCAGAAAATCCTACTTGGACTCTTCATGAAGGTGAAGAAATGAGTAGGGACATAAATGATTTACAAAAGAAGACAATAACCAAAGATGAACTATAAGAGATGATGGATTCAATGGAAGATAAGTTGGATACTAAGATGGATGGTTTAAAAGGGGAGATCATGGAAGGATTGAAAAATTTCCTAATAGAGAGGACACCTGAAAGTGAAAATGTATCCCATGAAATTCACGATGAGGACACAAGGAAGGTGAATCAAGAATGGAGAAAATCCAACTTTGAGTTGAAGATGAACCATGTTCCTAAGCTCGATATGAGGAAGTTTGATGGCCAGGACCCAATTACATGGATACTTCAGATGGAACAAATCTTTGATCTACATAATGTGCCAAATACACAAAAGGTACGAATTGATTCTTTATATTTAGAACCCAATCAATTTGTATGGTATCGATGGATTTTTTCTCGCAAATCACTTGTCACTTGGACAATTTTCACAGAAGAAATGATAGCACACTATGAGGATACAAGGAGCAATACCTTCTTTAGCCAATTAATAAATCTCAAGAAAAAGGGTTTAGTTACCGAGCACATTGAGAACTTCCAAAGACTGAATATAAAGGTAACAGATATTCTAGATGAGCACTTGATTGATGTATTCATAGGGACTTTAAAGGCTAACATTGAACATGAGGTTCGCCTTTGGGAACCCAAATCATTGGA
>SNQJ01S0191601.1:1171-14205 GCA_010110895.2 Picea sitchensis
CGTCACTCTCCCCAATGGCCTGCTATTCCTGCAAAGCTTCCATCGTACATTCCAAAATTCGATGGGAAGGTGGGAGAGGACCCAAATAATCATGTCATGACTTTCCATTTGTGGTGTTCATCCAAATCGTTGAGGAAGACTCCATTCGACTGCGTCTTTTTCAACGAACTCTTACAGGTGCTATTGCGAAGTGGTACATTGAATTACCACGAGGTTTCTTTTCGGATTTCAACACCCTTGCAATGGCCTTTCTAACACATTACCAGTTACCGATCCGTTACGATACCGGAACTGAGATTTTACACAAAAATCCAACCAGGGTCTTCCTCTGGGGGCAGACTCACAGTCCCACTGGTTCACCGACAGGGCTTCCACTTCTAAAGTCACCAGTAAGAGTTCGCTGAAAAGACGCAATGAATGGAGTCTTCCCTCAACGATTTGATGAACACCACAAATGGAAAGTCATGACACAGATTATTTGGGTCCTCCCACCTTCCCATCAAATTTAGGAATGTATGAAGGAAGCTTCTAAGGTGAATAGCAGGCCGTTGGGGAGAGTGATGAATGGGATCATTAAGAATCCTAGACAAATCAAGTGCATCTAAAGTAGCAAGAAAAAGGCAACCCGCCGATTCACTTGTGGATACCGGTGACTTTGGGTGGAAGTCTGCCTAGAGACCGCTAAATCAGACATGAAGTCCGCCCCCTAGAGGGAAGATCCCGGTTGGTTTTGTGGTGGTTCAATAGGATAGTAACCCCAAGGATTTTGGACCTTGAGTTTGAGTAGGGACTTGAGGTTGAGTAGTCTTACCTAAACCCCAAATAGGATTAGTCACACCTCGATATGGTTGGCTCATAGTAGGGACAACTTGCTGCCCCCAACATTTTGAGGAAATTTTGCATAAGTTGATTCCAATATTGGGCCAATGCGTGAGGTAGGTTTTGTCCTAAAGGTGAGGTTGGTCCCCCATCAAAGGGATAGTTCCAATTCGGAAGCGTGTACCAACCGAGGGTTGTGTGGTAACTGTGTTATGTCTGGGAAAAGTAAAAGGAAACGTACTACCCTGTGCACCAACAAGATTGTGCAAGTTTGGTGCAACAACCGAGATAATGCTACTAGTATTAATATTTCCAGGAGGAAACAACTGAGGGGGGAGTGTCGGGATGAAAACCGGAATAGGGTTCCCATGAATAGAAGGACCACCGGGAGTACCATATGGGTTTTGTGGAGGTGTTGGATGGGGAAACATTCAACAAAGGATTCAACACATGGTAACCAAGAGGTAAATTCAGATTAACCTCGTGGAGTTCATTGGCATTGATAGAGGCAAGAGTAGCTGCGTGAACATCGGTTTGGACACTCAGATATTCATGAAGATGGGACATCTCAGAGGAAGAACAAAAATAATAAGTAGAAGTCGGGTGTGTAGTCTCCGGTTCAGAGACAATGTGAGGTTGATTTCAGAGACGTGGGGCATTCCGCATTCAAACAAGACCTCGGCCGGAAATCACCCACTAAAAGGATCTTGGCCTACTACATCGTGAGAAGGCCCAACAATTGATTCAGAGGGATGTAACAACGATTTCTTTAGAAGGATTTAATTGCAACGTGTCGCTTCATCACGAATGTAATGCATAGTCCTCTATAGTATTGGTTATTCGGAAATCATCAAGAGGATCAGTGGATTCTACTGGTGGAGGTGGTGTAAAAAATTCAGGGACGTCACTTATGTCCACGCGTGGTAGAGTAACAAGGGGAATTTCACACAGACGAGGAGAGTCCTCAGGGTACCCTCAGGTGTTTCTGTATGCAAAGGTTGTGAAGCCTCGGATGTTCTCGGGACAAACCTTGCATCCTTATCGCGGAACGTCGTGGGGGAGAAACTGTAAACAAGTAACCAACTCCCCAACGAAAACTTCATGGTCAACTTCAGAAACAAACAACACACTCTAGTAAACAAAATCTAGAAGTAATCACCAAGTAAACAATACCTTCTAATATCAAGCCACTAGTTGGTGATGAAATCCAACGCCGCAACAACGAAGATGAGAAGGGGCGGGCTAAGATGGAAAAGCTACATTGACGACCGCTAATGTGACTTACCGCAAGCTCCCACATACAATCGTGGGTATACCCTCCAAGGATCCCCGAAAGTGAGTTTGATCAACGCCGATTCCAAAAATCAGTGGAAGACTTTCCCCTTCACAGTCACCTTGTAAGAACCTAGAGAGATAAGCCACCAAGGCCACCGTGTAAAACAACAATACAACCCTGGGAAACAATCGCCAACCGATCCACATGCAAGGGCGGTATCTAGCCCGAAATCAACTCCAAAGGCTTCCACTCATAATTGTGGGTATACCCTCGGAGTGACCCCCATAATAAATGCAATATCTACACCGGGATGTCAACAAAGGTGGTTAGTAACCTCTGCCAACACCAATGCACCTAATGCTTGACCCTTGTGTTAGCTGGCTTCCTAGGACAATATGCCGCCAATGGAATTTAACACTCCCTAAATCAAGATGCTATTGTTTGTTTTGAGCTTTGAGAGTGTGTCTCTCTTCCTACCCAAGTTAATTCAGCCTAGCTAATGTTTGTGTATAAGAGCCCTAGAAAAAGTTAATAGATCAATTTTAATATTACGCAATGGTTTTAGCACGTTGTTTACTCAAGGTAACGGAAGTGAAACCCATGATGTATGACTCTTGACCCAAATAATGCAAGGATAAGATGAAAATTATTCTTTTCATTCCATGAATCCTAGTTACTTCTGAGAGAGAGTATCTTCTAAATCAATCTCAATACTACAATGCAAGTGCAATGCTCAATTTCCATTCAGATGCCAATGTAAACGATCATATATCAATGAACAATTTCATATGTCTTTTCAAACAAACTCTAAAACTTGATTTTCAATGTTTTTGAAAAGGTAAAAACAAACCTTTTGAAAGAAAACTTGTTGTTCACTTTCCAAGAAGAACTCGATTAATGAGAAAAGAAAACGTCTCATCAATAATCAAACTATGACAACCCAACCAAAACTTTCAACGTAAGTAAAGCAAACCAAGGAGTCCCTCAATGCAAATGAAAAATGTCCTTTTGAACCCACAAGCAAACGTGAAACACCAAACGCTCAACTCTCAACCAATCACCGGTTTTACGTACTCTCAACACACTCAACTCCGTAAAATCGAGAGAAGAGAAATGCCAAAAGGGCCAAGAAAATGAAAAGTCAAGCTATAAAGGCAAGCAAAAACCTAGAAACCCTAGATCACCCAAAGAAAGCAAACTAAAGCAAAATATAGGTAAGTCAATGATCCAGTAATCCAAAAAGGTGTAAATCAACATATATGAGCAAATTACGTATCAACACTTGAATTCAAAAAATTTCCAAAAAATCGCCTCACGTGCCAAGCAGGGAACACAAGCAGAAGATAAGAGTTCACAGGCCACTTTGATGCAAAGTGGCTTAACCGCTCTCAAGACTGAATACATATGCAGTAGTGCGAATATCCTCCGGTTCTCGTGAGGGCTGTCACTGACACAAGGCGAGAATCCCTCGAAAATAATGAAAATTTTGAAAAGCAAGCAAAATTCAACCACATAATTCCAGAAGGTCTCTCGTGGTGTCTTGAGGACCTCGTGAGACCCGACAAATCAAGAGAGAAAAAATGCAAACAGAAAGTAAAATGGCCACGTAAAAATTCAAAACATAAAGAAAAGGAATAGATCCTCAAAGTGGAGTCAGCCACTTGTTATAGGATAAATCCATAAGTGCGGACACAAACCGCCCTCCCTAGATCCACCTCGATCTAGAACAAAACAAGATGTAATAATACACTTTCCCTAGATCTACCTTATTGAATGAACTAAGAGATAAGGGCTATGGACATACCTTATGAATGCTTTCCTTAGATATCTCTGTTGTTCCAAGCTTCTCAAGCCCGATGCTCTTATTCCTGCCTCGTGATCACACAACAGTGCAAACCAATCAAAGTAAAGGCGATTAATATATTCACAACTAGTCTATACATATGATCAAGGAGTTATGTAATAAAGTGACATCATCTTTTATGGGAAAGGGACATATTGTTGGATTGAATTAATTGAAAGTGAAACTACAACCCCGAAAGCCTTGATGTCGTAGGTCTCCTTTCCATGGCTCCTAGCTCTAACACACACACTTGCTCATGCATGAAAAATCAACCACTTGTGATGACCTTTGTAGTTGTCTCTTGCTACTGTAGCATCAACCCTCCATACAATCTTGCACTAATTCTATAATCAATCTCGAGCTAGCTTGTCGCTTGTTTGCTTAAACCCTTCCATGAGAAACTCTCACATAGAATAATAGATTAGTTACTTTGATAGAAATGATCCCAAGATATCTCGAATGCCAACACCTGAATAACCATTCGAAGCTAACTCATGTTTCTAGAAGATTCCTATCTAGAAGATTCGAGATTTTACCTTTTTCCTTCCTTTGGAACATGTTCGCAATTCCCAAGCATATTACAAAGCATGAAAGAGGTTCAAGACCATCCCAAAGCAACCTCAAGGAATTCACTGCAGTAAATACATAGGTAGCCTCGCTAACACCCCTTAAAAGCATGATTGGAAGTGCATAAAATGTAACCGTTCTCAAGAAAGTGTTCTAGTAAAGAGCTTGATTTCCATTATCATAACATCATCATGACATCATCACAATGACAAAATTTATGGATAAATATAAGACCCCTGTGTCTTTAACAACCATTATCCTAAGTCGTGGCCACTGAGGAGGTTTCCATAGATTTCATCACAAGGTTACCAAAGTCCTAAGGAAAGAGTTTCATCATGGTGATTAAGCTGATAGATTCCACCAACACACACACTTTTGTGCACTCTCTCATCCCTTCAAAGCTAGTATGCCTAAGCACTACATTCATGGAGACAGTCAAAAGCCAAGCATGGTAGCCCAAAGATTATTGTAAGTGATGAGATCCCATCTTCACTGGAAATTTTGGACATAATTATTTTCTTGTTTGGGTAATTAATTGGCTCATAGCTCATCCTATCATCCTCAATTTGATGGAAAACCGAGATAGTGAACAAATGTCCTGAAGGATACCTTCGTTGCTTTGTCTTTGATAAACTAACACAATGGTTCAAATGGTTAACCTTGGTAGAATGGTGGTATAACACTTCCTTCACATCAAGAAAATGACACCATTTATGGCACTTTATGGATACCACCCTCCTTCCATCACTTCTTCTAAAAATAAAAATCTAAGGTTCAAGTGTTGGAAGATCACATCAGAATCAACAACAAGTTCCCTCCAAATCTTAAAGGACAACCTAACCATGGCACAAAAATCGCGATGAAACAACAAGCAGACAACATCCCAGGAAAGAAGTTTTGAAGTAGGGGATTGGGTGTTTTTAAGACTACAACCATACAAAACATATGTCCCTAAGCAAGCCAAGAAGGATAATAAATTATCACCAAAGTACTATGGCCCCTATAAGGTGTTGCAAAACATTGGTGATACTCATGACATACAAATTAGGAGTTTCCCCAGATCTTCATGAGTACACCCAGCTTCCATGTTTCATGCTTGTAAAGATATTATAGGCTTACAAGATTCTGTCAAACTATATTGCTTAACTTTGACGAGGGAAGGAAAAATCCATATTGGAACCCTAAGCCATCAATGACACAAGAATTCACCAAATGAGGAATAGATCCATTTTCAGAGTATCTCATTAATGGAGGAAACTACCTACTGAAGTGATTCCACTGGAAGATGAGTCTTTATACAGAAGCATCTAGAGAGTTACTCAAGCTGCTGTGGACAAATACCTGTCCAAGAGGGCATTAAGCCCTAATATTGGCTCACACCCCTTAATTGGGGCATATTATATTAGTAATGTTATTTCATTTATGTCCTTTAGGCCATTAGTTGTAATTATACCCTAGTCTCCTATATATACCAAGTTATATTCTTACTTTGAATCATCTTGTACTTGAACATTTGCTGGGGTAAAAGGAGTTTGCCCCCTAAGAGGCTTATTATCTGAAATTATATCTCTTCAAGGCATTGAGTAATTTCTTTTCTAAGGTTTTCTATGCTATATTTGGTATTTTGTTTCAACAGCATTCGGCTATACCATGGAGATACACTATGCGGAAGATAGGTTTGTGACCAGTCCTAAAACAAGTCAAAATAAGGTGTTTCTGGTAAAACATTAATAACTTCTTATTCATAGAGAATCCAAAATGAAGTGGGACCACTTCCATTGGAAATAGTACGACCTGTAGTTTCCTGTGTGTGAGTTTCCGAATTGGATATTAATTATTGAGCACGGGCATGTCAGACAAGTTAAATCTCTAAATAGACCATAATTGAATAAAGTCTACTATCCTTTCTATAACCTCTTGTTGGGAGGATTAAAGGAGTGAAAAATTGAGAGAGTTTTAGAGGAATACATTGAGTAATATTATCTACAATATCAGAGTACTCCAAGAATTGAAGAATTGGCAAAAATTGAAGAAGTCTCTGTGAAGCATTATCAAAGTTCTATGTGATGATTGGTTGATGGTGACATGATTTAATGTAAAGTTTTATTATCTCATATATTCTTGGGTGGAAGTGAAGGGGAAGGATGAGTTAAACTCTCTCTTGATATTGAGGATTGTATCTTCCTCCTTTGAGGTTTATTCCTCCCTCTACATTTGGAAGTCAGAGCTACCTTGGAATTCATTACTTCCCTTGAACAAAAACTATTGATTATTTCCTCTCGGCACAGTAATGCATTGTGGTGTATTGGTAACTCTTATACTCATTGTTCATTGCTCATTGGATATAATTGAATGGTTTAAGTATAAGTTGAAAAAGGTTTTAAATTGTACTTGATAATCGATTCACGCTCTCAAGACATCAGGGTATCAACAAATTTCTTTGACTTTTGGTCCTGAAAGGAATAGCTTGAGCATGAGGGTTTGAGTGGAGTAACAATCCCTAGATAAAGTGTCTTCTTTCTAGTCTTGATTGTAAGATGAGGGTTTGGTAAATTGGTAAATGAACTCATCCCACGTTTCCCCTTGTTTTTCCAACTCAACTTAGACAAGTAGTTTGATAAGATTGCAGTGAAATAGGCTATTATGGGATTGGTTACATTCTTCTTCACTTGAGAGGACATCTTCTCAAGACCTTTAAGAAGTAAAAGGGTAAATTCAATGGCTTATTGAACTGGAAGTGAGCTAATAATAAAAAGTGATAGGATTTAAAGACGAAATACCTACATTCACATGCGATCAGTCTTGTGATGACTATGAGAGGTTTAATTATATACTCTTTAATACATTCCTTGGAGTATCCTTTATCTCATGAGATGTTCTGAAATTATGGCTTAAAAAACCTTGTTATAGATTGAGTGCAACAACTGGTGGTTTTTAAACCATCTATCCCAAAATCTGCTTTGTGGTCGTATGGATTCTCGTGAGACCTTTGAAGGTGAGACCCTTACGTGCCATATTTCCATCAAAGCTAAGGGAAAATTTCATCAAAATTTCATCATCATGGCCCTGCAAATGAACCAAGAACCACTCTATCTTGGCGTGGAAGGAACACTTCACATTGTTGACTCGTGGATGGCTAGAGGTCATCAGGAGGGACTTAATCATAAAATCATTTGGGCATGATGATAGTGTGGAGAATTGGATAGAGGGAGAAATTAGATGGAGGATGGGTGCAATTGGGCCAAGGATGGGCACGATTTAGTAGAGGCTGAGCGCAATTAAGCAGGGGACGAGCGCAATGTGGATAGAGGGGAATGAAATGAGACAGAGGCTGAGCACAATTAAACAGGGGTGAATGAAATGAGACAGAGGCTGAGCACAATTCATAAATGGGATAACCAATTGAGTGATTCCTTCATTTTTGAATGCGCCCACGATGAAAGGGTTGCATTCATCAATGAATTCACACGAACAAATTGCCATGTGTGAAAATGAGTGCGTCGATTTCAAATTTGAAGGCATGTTTTGGGAGGAAATTGTAATTATGAAAAGGTTAGATCAATGTCCATGTCTTTTGACTTGTAAGCATTTGATCTTGAAAATGTCTAAGTTTACATCATTTAATCTTAATTTCCATGAACTAATTCAAATAAATGTAATTGATTCCTGGTTACCTAAAAATTGTGGACAAGCATCGGTGTGGTACTGATATGGCACCTCATCTGATACCTCATATGGTATTTGAAATGGAACCTCATATGACACTCCATATGGCACTCCATATGGTATTCTATATGGTACCTCTATGCGAAATACAATTTTATTCCTCCTGTAATGGATAGCCTGCAGTATTAGAATGATTTTGAAAGTCACAATGTGTAGGAGTAGAGGAAGAGTGTTCCATTATTATTTATTTTCCACCATGCTTACTTGATCCATTCCTTTATATCACATAAGACATGTAATATCAATTTTGTAATGAACAATCTATAACGAAAATAAACCAGTTAAGTGGTCTCAAGTAAGAAAAATTACAAAATTATAAATAATAATAAATCTAATTAGCATTTCAAAAAATAAAATAACTATTGATGTCATAGCCTGTGTCATGAAAAAAATACACATAAATTATTACAAAGATTCTAAGATTCTAATTCTTCTAGGTAGTGTTATTATTTGTCAACTCATGAAACCCTCCCCACACCTAAGTATTGTGACACCCTCACAATAAAAATATAGGAAACCAAATAATTATCCCAATAGCCAAAGATTTACATCTTATTAAGTGTAGAGATAAATTTCTAGGATTGTTCTGACGAGATGATTAGAATATGGTCTCACCTATAGGATAGAACATCCTACATATAGATAAGAAGATGTAGGCAAAAGAGTTTAAATATAGTCTTAGAATTATTTCCCAATGGTACCTCAAGTGAAGTTCATTAGATTGGCTTAACCATACATACTTCATGTCATATTTGTCTACAAGTAATGTCGCATATAAGGAAAAATTTTAAATTTTATTTATTTTGCCGACATATCATCCCCCTCGCTAGGTAGAATGCCCCATCACAAGAAGCCCATTCAGTACTCGGACGGGTTTACCTAGTCATACCCATAGACCGATACCTGCTATCAATAGACTTGTTTAGTATCTCATGGGTTAGCCTCTTACACCCTTAGAGACCGGGCCCTCCATCTTTAATATTTTAGTATAAGATTGCTTTGTGCAAGAAGATGGGGGAAAAACTCTAAACAACCTTTTTCTTTTTTCTTTCAAATTTTTTTTTTTTTTTTTTTTTTTTTTTTTTTTTTTTTTTTTTATTTTTTAGTGGTTTTCCTGATGTAAGTGGTACTTAAGTAGATGTAGCCTATCTAAATATATGATATAATAAATCATTTTAGTGTGTAGTGGATGGTACCCATTGGGAAGGAACATAAAGGTATCTTTAGGCTCAACCCACTTTCTTCTTTAAAGTTATATCGATGTTTCCATGGCTAACCGCTAATCAAACCTCCTTGTTACTCTTTAATAAAAGTACTTTAATCACTTACCTGTGGTTCTTGGGGAACTGCACAAGTGACCTCTGTTTCTTGATGGTTATGGTATCACCTTATATAAGGTGAAGGTTAAAGAGAAGATGCTATTTAAAATTCCTTAAGAAGATAAAAAATCTTTGCAAAATATGGCTAATTACACCAAGTCATTATTCATTTGATGCTTAGCATACAACAAGGTTCAAGTATAGTAATGTTTTGAAGAAAATCCTTCTTTATATTTCCTTGAAGTTGTCTACTTCTGGTGAAATAAATACCTACATAAATATATAGAATTTTTTTAACAAATTTTATTAAAAAAAAAAAAAAAAAAAAAAAAAAAAAAAAAAAAAAACATTCAAGAACAAGGGGACTTCCCATCTATTAAGGCCAATGCCTTGTTAGTTGACATGACCTATAGAAGATCCTCTTTGGAAATGGGCCTATGATAAAGTTTAATTCAGTCCATTTACTACAAAGGAAACTTGTCCATCGTCAATTGTTTTGATTTTCACAGCCCATTGTCATACATGTTGATCAATTTCGTAAGGACCCAACCATCGAGTGGTGAGTTTTCCTTTAGTTAGTTTTTTAAATAGAGAGTAAAAACAACCAATCAATGCTTGGAAGTGTTTCTTCCACAAACTTGTCATGCCAATTTGGATCCCCGGTTTTGGACTAATATTATTCGTTGGATGAAATCTTGCCCAATCTCATCCAAATCATTTAATTGTAGGGCTCATTGTTTTAAGCCTCATATAATTCTAATACCACCTCAGAAAGTACTGGTACCGTTCTTACTTGGAATTCTATTGGTAGAAGGACATCTGTTTCCCTACACTAGCTCATAAGGGTATGCCCAGTGGTGGCCGAGGTGGTCCGCTATGCCCACAAAGCCTCCGAAGGATATCAACCCAATCTCTATGATGTAATTGAAAAATATTGGTTAATATAGCTTCCAAAACTTTGTTTGTAGACTATACTTGACCATTATCCTATGGGTGGTATGCACATTTACGTTGTTTAACCCCATATTTCTCTGCTAATTCTCTCACCAGCTTGGAAGTGAATTGAGTGCCTTGTCCAAATTACCCCTCAATGAGGGACACCGAAGTAGGTAAAGATGTGTTCATTTATGAATTCAACAACATATTTTTTTTGGTAGCCCTAAATAAGGCTTGTTCCTCTACCCACTTGTGACATAATCCTAGACAAAACCAAAATATAGTTCTTTTTACGAGACATTGGTGAAATTGGTCCCACAAAGTCAAGGGCCCATTTTTCAAAAGGTTCTATCATAACTTGAGCAAACAAGGTCATTTTGTTAGATGACATGGGTCTTCCTATCCTTTGACAACTATCACAAATCTTCACATACTTGGCATCATCCTTGAAAATTCTAGGCCAATAGTAACCTGAATGTAACATCTTATATGCTGTATGTTTTCCAGAAAAATGACCACCACATGGTCCATCATGACAACTTCATAGTATTTCTGGTATCTCGTCTTCTCGGACACATCTACGAATAACCAAATTAGGACCTGTACGAAAAAGGTCATGGAAAACCCAAGAGTAATTTGCACTTTGCGTGATAATTCTACGTTTTCCATGAGGTGACAAATGAGATGGTAACTTCCTAGTAGCCAAATAATTTTCCATATATGCAAACCACGGGGTATTTACAGAAAGGGAAAAAAGGTGCTCGTCTAGGAAACTATCATCTACAGGAATATCATCTTCCTCATTTTTTATTCATGAAATAAAATCAACTAACAAATTCCTTTCCAGGCTGGTGAAGCACGGTGATATTAAACTCTTGCAATAACAGGAGCCACCTAGTCACTCAACCATTATTTATGGATTTATTCATGAGAAATCTAATGGCAGAATGATCTGTATGTAAAAATACTTTGTAACCTGTGATGTAGTGATGAAACTTATTGATAGCATGAACTACTGCCAAGAATTCTTTCTCGGTAACTGTGTAGTTTAACTCGGTAGGGGACAAGTTCTTTCTCACAAAATAAATGGCATAGGACTGCTGGTCTTCTTTCTTCCCTAATACCCCTCCTATTGTGATGTTGGAGGCATCAATGGATATGTGAAATGGGAGAGCCCGATTGGCCCCCTTAAGAACTGATGCCACATACAACTTAGATTTTAGGGTTTCAAAGGCAGTTTGACACTGTTCAGTCCAAAGAAAATCAACATCCTTTATTAACAATCCAAACATGGGTGCAACAATCTTTGTGAAATTTTCAATAAACCGTCGGTAGTATCCGACATGTCCAAGAAAGATTCTCACCTTTTTATGAGTCTTGGGGGGTGGAATTCTGATGATGACCTCAATATTTTCAGGATCGACTTTGATCCCTTTAGATGAAACGTGATGTCCTAGAACCACTCCTTCAGTCAACAACATTTTACATTTTTCATAACTTAGAGATAGGTTCATTTATTGGCATCTGATAAGGATTTTTTCTAAATTATCTAAGTCTTCCTGGTAAGTATTTCCATATACTGTGAAGTCATCCATGTATACTGTTACACATCAAAATTACTCACTTTGATAGTGTCACAAGTGTCGTCATTACAAGGTTGCAAGTGTCACATTTTGCTCACAAGGTCGCACGTGTCGTATGTTGCTCACAAGTGTCGCAAGAAAGCATGATGCCTATGTCGTGCCCATAACGACATAAGAAGGACACTTGAAACACCTCAAACATCTGATTTGGAAGAGGAGAAATGAGTTAACAAGCTTGCAAACCTTTGGCCATATGAAAGCACCTCAAAAACTGAGTTTTGGAGAGGAGCGCTCCCCCTTACACTATCTCGGAGCGCCGATGCTCCCCCATACACTGTCAGGGAGCGTTATAACTCTCCCAGGCCCTTTTGAGGGAGCGTTATAGATTTTGAGGGCGCTGGCGCCCCCTAACGCTTACTCAGGGGTGCTACAACGCTCTGATAGCCCTTTTGAAGGAGCGCTACCTATTCTGGGAAGTTATTAAGCTGTTGAGATGAATGGGGGAAGCATCTTTTCATTCTTGGAAGGCAGTTGGATTAAAATCCCTAGTCTAGCCATGATCCTAGGGTAGATACTCAACTGAAGGAGGAAAATCCTCACCTTCCCCAAGGATATCTCAAGATTGTTGAGCCTCTCCAAGGCTATATAAGAAAGCTTTCTAATGGTGAAAAAGGGGACAGAAAGAGAGAATCATACCAAACTTATGATCTCATGAGTGGTAGGGATTGCAAAAGAAAGAATCATACCAAACTTATGATCTCATGAGTGGTATGAGAGGATGGAAATGCGGAATCACACCAAACTTATGATCTCATAAGTGTGGAAGAGGAACAGAATATGTGAAACTTATGATCTTGGAGGAAACTTGCAGTCAGCCAAAGGCGAGCAATCATTGAAGCTGCTGTCATCCAGGTTGTGGATCGTTTAGGCAAGGGTTAGATGAAGAGGACTTGACGAAGCTGTCG
>SNQJ01S0191603.1:0-12329 GCA_010110895.2 Picea sitchensis
AGTTTCACAAGGTCCCACAAGTCTGTTTGGTCAAGGCCCATGTGATTACACTGGAAATAAACACCCGACAAAGTGTTCTTGAAAATTGACCTCATCTTCATAAATTGCACTATGCCTCATTGACCAAAACCCTAGTGCCGGAGATACTGCAACAAATGGTTTTCATTCGACGAAGTGATAGCGTAGGGGCCCCAATAGTTGAAGCACAGTGCTCTTAATCCAATTCAACTGACAGTTCATGCATTTGAGTCCCAGTGTGAGTTTTATCACAAGTTGCAACTCACCTCCTTAAGTCATTGAAGGACATGTGGTCAATTTGGTCTGGGGGCATAAAATTCAAACCGAGTAGCATAATGGACTTTCGTAAGCTCCCACAAGTCTATTTGACCAAGGCCCACATGACTACACTAGAAAAAAAGAACCGATATAGTGTTTTTGAAAATCGACCTCCTCTTCAGAAATTGCACTATGCCTCATTGACCAAAACCCTAGTGTTGGAGATACTCCAACAATTTTTTTTTATTTGATGGAATGATAGCGTAGGATCCCCAATAGTTTAAACTAGGTGCTTTGAATACAATGCAACTGACGGTTCATGCATCTGAGTCCTGGTTTGAGTTTTATCAATAGTTGCAACTTGCCTCCTCAAGCCATTCGAGGACATGTGGTTAATTTCATTTGGGGGCATAAAATCCAAACCGAGCATCATAATGGAGTTTCGCAAGCTCCTGCAAGTCTGTTTGGCCAAGGCCCATGTGACTACACTAGCAAAAAATGCCTGACAGAGTATTCTTGAAAATCAACCTCATCTTCAGAAATTAAACTATGCCTCATTGACCAAAACCCTAGTGTTGAATATACTGCAACAAATGGTTTTTCATTCGACGAAATGATAGCATAGGGGGGCCACTACCTGAAGCTCGGTGCTCTTAATTCAATTCAACTGAGATTTCGTGCATCTGAGTCCCAGTTTGAGTTTTATCACGAGTTGCAACTCGCCTCCTCAAGCCATTTAGGGACATGTCATCAATTTGGTATGGGGGCATAAAATCCAAACCGAGTAGCATAATGGACTTTCGTGACCTCCATCAAGTCTATTTGGTCAAGGCCCACATGACTACACTAGAAAAAAAGACCCAACATAGTGTTTTTGAAAATCGACCTCCTCTTCATAAATTGCACTATGCCTCATTGACCAAAACCCTAGTGTTGGAGATACTCCAACAAATTATTTTTCGATCGATGGAATGATAGCGTAGGAGCCCCAATAGTTGAAACCGGGTGCTTCAAATCCAATGAAACTGACGGTTCATGCATCTGAGTCCTAGTTTGAGTTTTATCGATAGTTTCAACTCGCCTCCTCAAGCCATTCAAAGACATGTGGCCAATTTTGTTCACGGGCATAAAATCCAAATCAAGCAAGATAATGGAGTTTCACAAGGTCCTGCAAGTCTATTTGGCCAAGGCCCATGCCACTACACTAGAAAAAAACACCCGACAAAGTGTTCTTGAAAATCGACCTCATCTTCATAAATTGCACTATGCCTCATTAACCAAAACCCTAGTGCCGGAGATACCGCAACAAATGGTTTTTCATTCGACGAAGTGATAATGTAGGGGCCCCAGTAGCTGAAGCCCAGTGCTCTTAATCCAATTCAACTGACAGTTCATGCATTTGAGTCCCAGTGTGAGTTTTATCATGAGTTGCAACTCACCTCCTCAAGACATTTAGGGACATGTGGTCAATTTGGTCTGGGGGCATAAAATTCAAAACGAGTAGCATAACAAACTTTTGTAAGCTCTCGCAAGTCTATTTGACCAAGGCCCACATGACTACACTAGCAAAAAAGACCTAACATAGTGTTTTTGAAAATTGACCTCCTCTTCAGAAATTGCACTATGCCTCGTTGACCAAAACCCTAGTGTTGGAGATATTCCAAAAAAAAAAAAATTGTTCAACGGAATGATAGTGTAGGAGCCCCAATAGTTGAAACCAGGTGCTTCGAATCCAATGCAACTGACGGTTCATGCATCTGAGTCCTGGTTTGAGTTTTATCGATAGTTGCAACTTGCCTCCTTAAATCATTCGAGGACATGTGGTCAATTTCATTTGGGAGCATAAAATCCAAATCGAGCAGCATAATGGAGTTTTGCAAGCTCCCGCAAGTCTATTTGGCCAAGGCCCATGCGACTACACTAGCAAAAAACACCCGACAGAGTGTTCTTGAAAATCAACCTCATCTTCATAAATTACACTATACCTCATTGACCAAAACCCTAGTGTCAGAGATACTATAACAAATGGTTTTTCATTCGATGAAATGATAGCATAGGGGCCCCACTAGCTGAAGCTTGGTTCCCTTAATCCAATGCAACATGCAATTCATGCATCCAAGTCCCAGTTTGAGTTTTATCATGAGTCGCAGCTCATCTCCTCAATCCATTTAGGGACATGTGGTCAATTTGGTCTGGGGGCATAAAATCCAAACTGAGTAGCATAACGGAATTTTATAAGCTCCCACAAGTCTATTTGGCCAAGGCTCACATGACTACACTAGCAAAAAATACCCGACATAGTGTTTTTGAAAATCGACCTCCTCTTCAGAAATTGAACTATGCCTCATTGACCAAAACCCTAGTGTTGGAGATACTCCAACAAATTATTTTTCGATCGATGGAATGATAGCATAGGAGCCCCAATAGTTGAAACCGGGTGCTTCAAATCCAATGCAACTAACGGTTCGTGCATCCGAGTCCTGGTTTGAGTTTTATCGATAGTTGCAACTCACGTCCTCAAGCCATTCAAGGACATGTGGCCAATTTCGTTCAGGGGCATAAAATCCAAACTGAGCAGCATAATGGGGTTTCGCAAGCTCCCACAAGTCTATTTGGACAAGGCCCATGCGACTACACTAGCAAAAAATGCTCGACATAGTGTTCTTGAAAATTGACCTCATCTTCAGAAATTGTATTGTGCCTCATTGACAAAAAACCTAGTGCCAAAAATACTGCAACAAATGGTTTTTCAGTTGAAGAAATGATAGCGTAGGGGCCCCACTAGATGAAGCCTAGTTCTCTTAATCTAATGCAACTGACAGTTTGTGCATTGAAGTCCCAATTTGAGTTTTATCACGAGTTGCAACTCACCTCCTCAAGCCATTTCGGGACATGTGGTCAACCTGGTCTAGGGGCATAAAATCAAAACCAAGTAGCATAACGGACTTTCGTAAGCTCTCTCAAGTCTATTTGGCCAAGGCCCACATGACTACACTAGAAAAAAGACCCTGCATAGTGTTTTTGAAAATCAACCTCCTCTTATGAAATTGCACTATGCGCCATTGATGAAAACCCTAGTGTTTGAGTTTTATCGATAGGTACAACTTGCCTCCTCAAGCCATTCGAGGACATGTGGTCAATTTCATTTGGGGGCATAAAATCCAAACCGAGTAGCATAATGGAGTTTCACAAGCTCCCGCAAGTCTATTCGGCCAAGGCCCATGCGACTACACTAGCAAAAAACGCCCAACAGAGTGTTCTTGAAAATCGACCTTATCTTCATAAATTGCACTATACCTCATTGACCAAAACCCTAGTGTCAGATATACTGTAACAAATGGTTTTTCATTCGATGAAATGATAGCGTACATGCCCCACTAGTTGAAGCCCAATTCCCTTAATCCAATGCAATGGGAAATTCATTCATCCGAGTCCCAGTTTGAGTTTTATCATGAGTTGCAACTCATCTCCTCAATCCATTTAGGGACATGTGTTCAATTTGGTCTGGGGGCATAAAATCCAAACCGAGTATCATAACGGACTTTTATAAGCTCCCACAAGTCTATTTGGCCAAGGCTCACATGACTACACTAGCAAAAAATACCTGACATAGTGTTTTTGAAAGTCGACCTCCTCTTCAGAAATTGCACTATGCCTCATTGACCAAAACCCTAGTGTTGGAGATACTCCAACAAATTGTTTTCTGGTCGACGGGATGATAGTGTAGGAGCCCCAATAGTTGAAACCAGGTGCTTTGGATCCAATGCAACTGACAGTTTGTGCATCCGAGTCCTGGTTTGAGTTTTATCGATAGTTGCAACTCGTGTCCTCAAGCCATTCAAGGACATGTGGCCAATTTCGTTCAGGGGCATAAAATCCAAACTGAGCAGCATAATGGAGTTTCGCAAGCTCCCACAAGTTTATTTGTCCAAGGCCCATGCGACTACACTAGCAAAAAATGCTCGAAAGAGTGTTCTTGAAAATCGACCTCATCTTCAGAAATTTTATTGTGCCTCATTGACCAAAACCCTAGTGCCGAAGATACTGCAAAAAATGGTTTTTCAGTTGAAGAAATGATAGCGTAGGGGCCCCACTAGCTGAAGCCCAGTTCTCTTAATCCAATGCAACTGAAAGTTTGTGCATCGAAGTCCCAATTTGAGTTTTATCACGAGTTGCAACTCACCTCCTCAAGCCATTTCAGGACATGTGGTCAATCTAGTCTGGGGGCATAAAATCCAAACCGAGTAGCATAATGGACTTCCGTAAGCTCTCTCAAGTCTATTTGGCCAAGGCCCACATGACTACACTAGAAAAAAAGACCCAACATAGTGTTTTTGAAAATCAACCTCCTCTTATGAAATTGCACTATGCGCCATTGACGAAAACCCTAGTGTTGGAGATACTCCAACAAATTGTTTTTTGGTCGACAAAATGATAGCATAGGAGCCCCAATAGGTTAAATCAAGTGCTTCGGATCCAATTGAACTGACGGTTCATGCATCCAAGTCCTAGTTTGAGTTTTCTCGATAGTTGTAACTCGCCTCCTTGAGTCATTCCATGACATCTGGCCAATTTCGTTCGGGGGCATAAAATCCAAACCGAGCAGCATAATGGAGTTTCGCAAGCTCTCACAAGTTTGTTTGGCCAAGGCCCATGCGACTACGCTAGCAAAAAACGTCTGACATAGTGTTCTTGAAAATCGACCTCATCTTCAAAAATTGCATTATGCCTCATTGACCAAAACCCTAGTGCCAGAGATACTCCAACAAATGTTTTTTCAGTCAATGAAATGATAGCATATGGCCCCCACTAGTTGAAGCCTAGTGCTCTTAATCCATTGCAACTGACAATTCGTGCATTTAAGTCAAAGTTTGAGTTTTATCACGAGTTGCAACTTGCCTCCTCAAGCCATTTAGGGACATGTTGTCAATTTGTTCTGGGGGCATAAAATCCAAACCGAGTAGCATAACGGACTTTTGTGAGCTCCAGCAAGTCTATTTGGCCAAGGCCCACATGACTACACTAGCAAAAAAGACCGAACATAGTGTTTTTGAAAATTGACCTCCTCTTCATAAATTGCACTATGCCTCATTCACCAAAACCCTATTGTTGGAGATACTCCAACAAATTGTTTTTCGGTCAACGAAATGATAGCGTAGGAGCCCCAATAGTTGAAACCATGTGCTTTAGATCCAATGAAACTGATGGTTCATCCATCCAAGTCCTAGTTTGAGTTTTATCGATAGTTACAACTTGCCTCCTCAAGTCATTCAAAGACATGTGGCCAATTCCATTCGGGGGCATAAAATCCAAATCGAGCAGGATAATGGAGTTTCACAAGGTCCTACAAGTCTGTTTGGCCAAGGCCCATGTGACTACACTAGAAAAAAACACCCGACAAAGTGTTCTTGAAAATCGACCTCATCTTCAGAAATTTCACTATGCCTCATTGACCAAAACCCTAGTGTCGGAGATACTGCAACAAATGTTTTTTCAGACAACGAAGTGATAGCATAGGGGCCCCACTAGCTGAAGCCCATTGTTGTTAATCCAATGCAACTAACAATTCGTGCATCTGAGTCCCAATGTGAGTTTTATCACGAGTTTCAACTCGCCTCCTCAAGCCATTTAGGGACATGTGGTCAATTTGGTCTGGGAGCATAAAATTCAAGCATAACGGAATTTTGTAAGCTCCCACAAGTTTATTTGGCCAAGGCCCACATGAATACACTAGCAAAAAAGACCCAACATAGTGTTTTTGAAAATTGATCTCCTCTTCAAAAATTGCAGTATGATTCATTGACCAAAACCCTAGTGTTGGAGATACTCCAACAAATTTTGTTTTGGTCGATGGAATGATAGCGTAGGAGCTCCAATAGTTGAAACTAGGGGGTTCAGATCCAATGCAACTGACGTTCCGTGCATCTGAGTCCTGGTTTGAGCTTTATCGATAGTTGCAACTCACCTCCTCAAGCCATTCAAGGAAATGTGGTCAATTTCATTCGGGGACATAAAATCCAAACCGAGCAGCATAATGGAGTTTCGTAAGCTCAAGCAAGTTTAATTGGCCAAGGCCCATGTGACTACACTAGAAAAAAACACCTGACAGAGTGTTCTTGAAAATCGACCTCATCTTCAGAAATTGCACTATACCTCATTGACCAAAACCCTAGTGTCAGAGATACTGCAACAAACGGTTTTTCATTCGACAAAATGATAGCATAGGGGCCCCACTAAATGAAGCCTAGTGCTCTTAATCCAATGCAACTGACAGTTCGTGCATCTAAGTCCGAGTTTGAGTTTTATCATGAGTTGCAACTCGCCTCCTCAATCCATTCAGGAACATGTGGTCAATTTGGTTTGGGGGCATAAAATTCAAACCGAGTAGCATAACAGACTTCTATAAGCTCCCGGAAGTCTATTTGGCCAAGGCTCACATGACTACACTAGCAAAAAAGACCCGACATAGTGTTTTTGAAAATCGACCTCCTCTTCAGAAATTGCACTATGCCTCATTGACCAAAACCCTAGTGTTGGAGATACTGGAACAAGTTATTTTCCGGCCGACCGAATGATAGTGTAGGAGTCCCAATTGTTGAAACCAAGTGCTTCGGATCAAATGCAACTGACGGTTCATACATGTGAGTCTTGGTTTGAGTTTTATCGATAGTTGCAACTCACCTCCTCAAGCCATTCATGGACATATGGACAATTTCGTTCGAGGGCATAAAATAAAAAATGAGCAGCATAATGGAGTTTCGCAAGATCTCACAAGTCTATTTGGCCAAGGCCCATGTGACTACACTAGCAAAAAACATCCTACAGAGTGTTCTTGAAAATTGACCTCATCTTCAGAAATTGTATTGTGCCTCATTGACCAAAACCCTAGTGCCAAAGATACTGCAACAAATGGTTTTTCAGTTGATGAAATGATAGTGTAGGGGGCCCACTACCTGAAACCTAGTGCTCTTAATCCAATGCAACTGACAGTTTGTGCGTCTGAGTCCCAATTTGAGTTTTATCACGAGTTGCAACTCACCTCCTCAAGCCATTTAGGGACATGTTGTCAATCTGGTCTAGGGGCATAAAATCCAAACCGAGTAGCATAACGGACTTCCATAAGCTCCTGCAAGTCTATTTGGCCGAGGCCCACATGACTACACTAGCAAAAAAGACCCGACATGGTGTTTTTGAAAATCGACCTCCTCTTCAGAAATTGCACTATGCATCATTGACGAAAAGCCTAGTGTTGCAGACACTCCAACAAATTGTTTTTCGGTCGACGGAATGATGGTGTAGGATCCCCAATAGGTTAAACCAGGTGCTTTGGATCCAATGCAACTAACAATTCGTGCATCCAAGTACTGGTTTGAGATTTATTGATAGTTGCAACTCACCTCCTCAAGCCATTCAAAGACATGTGACCAATTTCATTCTTGGGCATAAAATCCAAACCGAGCAGCATAATGGATTTCCACAAGCTCCTGCAAGTCTGTTTGGCCAAGGCCCATGCGACTGCACTAGAAAAAAAATGCCCGACAGAGTGTTCTTGAAAATTGACCTAATATTCAGAAATTGCAGTATGCCTCATTGACCAAAACCCTAATGTCGAAGATACTGCAACAAATGGCTTTTCAGTCAATGAAATGATAGCATAGGGGGGCCACTAGCTGAAGCCCAGTGCTCTTAATCCAATGCAACTGACAATTCGTGCATCTGAGTCCCAGTTTGAGTTTTATCACTAGTTGCAACTTGCCTCCTCAAGCCATTTAGGGACGTGTGGTCAATTTTTTCTAGGGGCATAAAATCCAAACCGAGTAGCATAATGAACTTATGTAAGCTCCTGCAAGTCTATTTGGCCAAGGCCCACATGAATACACTAGCAAAATAGACCCGACATAGTGTTTTTGAAAATCAGCCTCCTCTTCATAAATTGCACTATGCCTCATTGACCAAAACCCTAGTGTTGGAGATACTCCAAAAAATTGTTTTCCAGTCAACGGAATGCTAGCGTAGGAGCCTCAATAGTTGAAACCAGATGTTTCAGATCCAATGCAACTGACAGTTCATGCATCTGAGTCATGATTTGATTTTTATCTATAATTGCAACTCGCCTCCTCAAGCCATTCAAGGACATATGGTCGATTTCGTTTGGGGGCATAAAATCCAAACTGAGTAGCATAGTGGAGTTTTGCAAGCTCCCACAAGTCTATTTGGCCAAGGCCCATGCGGCTACACTAGCAAAAAATTCCCAACAGAGTGTTCTTGAAAATTGACCTCATCTTCAGAAAGTGCACTATGCCTCACTGACCAAAACCCTAGTGGAGGAAATACTGCAACAAATGGTTTTTCAGTCGATGAAGTGATAGCATAGGGGGCCCACTAGTTGAAGTCCAGTGCTCTTAATCCAATGCAATTGACAATTTGTGCATCTGAGTTCCAGTTTGAGTTTTATCACAAGTTGCAACTCGCCTCCTCAAGTCATTTAGGGACATGTGGTCAATTTGGTCCAGGGGCATAAAATTTAAACCAAGTAGCATAACTGACTTTCGTAAGCTCCTGCAAGTCTATTTGGCCAAGGCTCACATGACTACACTATCAAAAAAGACCTGACATAGTGTTTTTGAAAATCGACCTCCTCTTTAGAAATTGCACTATGCCTCATTAACCAAAACCCTAGTGTTGGAGATACTCCAACAAATTGTTTTATGGTCGACGGAATGATAGTGTAGGAGCCCCAATAGTTGAAACCAGTTGTTTTGTATCCAATGCAACTAATGGTTCGTGCATCTAAATCTTGGTTTGATTTTTATCGATAGTTGCAACTCACCTCCTCAAGTCATTTCATACCAATACCAATACATAGTGAAGTGTTGGAATTCTTAGTGAAATCCAAATTGTTTAGGAATAAAACCCAACTCAATCTCTGTGGTTAGTGATATGTCTATATGTGAAAAATTATTGACTCTATAACAAGGTAATAAAACCCATGGCTAGGCAATAAAAAATGGATTCAAAAATAATGTTATTATGGGTAATGTCTTCTAGAAATAGAACACAATCATTGTTATTTGCAATAGAATTAGTAAACCCTTGTTGGGAATTAAATGCATACAGGACTTAGTTCATGGTGACTTGGAGAGGTGATGCAGCCCCCCCTTTCTCTCCTAAGAGTTTGTGCGACCTCACGATCAAGGATATTCAATTTCGAGCTGAATTGGCTCTCTGAGACCATAATGGCCTCACTTACGAATTAACACATGCCCTTCTTATCCCTGGTGCAGGTTCTATGGCACCCGTGACCTCTTTCTTCACGTTGCTGAACTCACAGCTTTCAGGCACAAACTCCACTTCCATTGGCCCTCCCACATGTGACCTTAGGCTATGTCCTTGCATAAATGCACGATTGCAGACTCACCCAAGAGTGGTTTGGGATCAACCCACTTTTCTCCCCGCAATTTACCTCCAACCACCACGCATCCCTTCACTGATATTGTGGTTTCAATTGCGGCCTACTCTAAGAAAATTAAATCTAGATCACCTTCTAGCCCTGCAATCAAGCTTGATTGTCGATCTTATGATATTGACGGTGCTTCTGGATTGATGGCTAAGATCTGTCTCTTCCAAACCAACGATTCAGATCTAATTCTCCTGAATCAGATGGTTGAGATTTACTTCGGGACATTACCCGAAGCCCACGGATTTATGCCACCTGCCCTCTGGATCGGATGATTGATGTTTTCTTCAGGTCTTTACCTGGAATCCACATATTCATGCCACCCATTCTTTAGATCTTATGGTTTAGATCTACTTCATATGATCTGATGCTTGAGATTTACTTCGGACGATCCCAAATTACTTCAGGACTTCGGAACTTTGGCAAGTTCCCTCTCTTGCGTGTGAAAAATGCTAAGGCTCGCGCACCTTGATTTGATCAGACGGTTGTTGGCCCTTTGAATCGATGATCCAACGACCATTGTCACTCTCCCTCCTGAGCTTCCAACTTCCTCTGGCTTAGAATATTTTCTAAGTATCCAAAGGCCTCGGCCTTTGTTCCTCCTACGAGTCTGTCTCTTGGACCTCGTGTGCACTTCTGAAAAGTGCTATCCCTTCTAAGATTTCGTCAATGGACTTTGACTTCACCCTATCACACACTTACGCTCTGCATGCAAACTTGCACTAGTTCTTCCTAAGTTTTCAATTTACTCAGTCTCTGTTGTTGGGGAAAAACACCCTACGGACTAGCAAATAGAGTCCATACTTTGCATGCAGATATGACCGAATAGAAATTACTTTCTACCTTCATCCCTAGATTTAAATCCTCTTTTCTTAGTAAATGCATGGAGATATCAACCTACCTCGTTACCGGCATTTGATGTCGATCCTCCGTTGTGCTTGATTACTTGTTCGCAATGCTCCTTCCATAGCTTACCTGCATTCAAGACGAGCAACAACTATGCATGCATACTACTTATATACTAATGGGTTAGAAATCAAACATAAATTAATCAAATCATAAACAGTTCATGAATTGGGACGGTAAAAGCATTCTCTTTATTACTTAAAATGAGTCAACTTACAAAATTTGAGACCGACCATCGCTCCTTGAACCTGATCCTAGGCTCCTCTTCTTCTGTCCTTCAATTGATTTGCTTTAAATCTCCTTTGGCATTAGGAAAGGCTAAAGGGTTGGGACAATGGAATACGTAAATGGGTAGAGTTTCTTTGCTATATTTTTCCTCCTCCAAATGGTACCCCTACCCCTTCTTTTATAGGCTATAAGGAGCTAGGTATTTGGACAAACCCTCAGCCATGCATGGCTGGGAGTTTCAGTTAACTCACCCATAGCTTTTTGTTCCATCAGCAACTTTCCTTTTTTCATGCTTTTTTTGGTCCACGTGGGATTTTTTGGGTCAGCCAGCGTGTACACGTGTGCAGTAATGAGTTAGGGCACGTGGGCCTTGATTCAAGAGGATTTTCAAAGAGTTGTTCAGCGGAGTTTTGGAAAAGAAGGGATATGAGTTGGCCTCATGCCAGGTAAGCATGTGTGGTGCAATTTAGGGTTATAATAAATGCCCCCTAATGTGTGAGGTCAAAATATCATCTGATGGCCGAAATACATTACCAATATTTACTAATGTGCCGAATGATTGAGCCCAAGGATCAGGAACTGGGAGGTGTCGTCTGCAAAATAACAAATGTCTCACTGAGGCGGGCATACCCATGCTCGAGATAAAAACAGAACCATGGATACCAATCAAATACACTGTAGATCCATGTCAAATAACTATAAAGAGTATCCACAAACAATACACAGTGGAGCTACATCTCTAAATTAGAAAGATATACATATAGAGTATCTATCTTCTAGAAGTTGATTTGGCCTGATGGTTGGAGATGATATCTTCAAAGCCCGAGCAACAACTTCAAAAACTTCCAAAACTCGAGTAGGAGTGTAATATGAGTGTACGACTACACTACCCAAATCTCTTCGACGGCTCGTCGTTCATGGACTTGATAATATTGATGAACGGACTAAAGGCTTCAATGATTTCGAACAAGGACTTGATTGGACATTCAGGATGGCCGAGTATGCAGACAAGAGACATATTGCAGAGGGGCTGACTCAGGCTTAGTGGCAAACTTCCCTTGGACAATAGCATGACAAGTGATGAGACTCAGGCAACATATATGTTAATCATAAGTCTACGAAGTAGGAGGCAACGCAAACTCTCCATATGTTTGAAAGAATAACCAAACGGTGGAGGACACAACTCGATATAGCGAGAAAATCTTCCTAAGGTTGTACTACATCCCATAGTGCGATGAACAAATGGATAGATGTGCTTTATCCAAGGGCGACCCATTATGCTACCAATAAAGAAAATACTTTTCCCTTCCTCTTTTTGGGGTATATTTGATTTTTTTGTTCTTTTCGATAATTTTGGAAAAAGAAATAAAGGAATATTACGTTACAATGGAGGAATGAGTATTGCAAACATACAAGCTCAAGGCACAAGGACAAGACTGATGTTATAGTAAAATGATACTCG
>SNQJ01S0191603.1:30181-47562 GCA_010110895.2 Picea sitchensis
CACACGTGCCACTTGGCACATAATTGCCTCCATCATGTCCATTTGATGTTGGGTGATGTCAAGGGTCACAAAGGTGACATTATGGGCCTTACAAGGACAACGTTCAAGGGGAAAGGCAAGACCCCCCTGGGTCTAGGCCTGCCAAGTTGTCTTTGGTGGAACACCCTCCTCTCTCTCTGGTGAAAGCCTTTGGTATATGTATTCCCCTGGCTGGGGTCTCAACATCCATCTGGTGGGATTTTATCCCTATGGAGGTCCAAGCTAATCATTTCCCAATATGCACCTGTCTGTTGGGCGTGGTCCTACAACAACAACAAGTATGCCCTCCAATGGGCTCATAAGTCACAGGGATCATAGCAATGTCAATCACATCCAATAATCAAGTTACCCAAACATGTGCATAAAACCTCCTTTTCCTAGACAAGTGATCAAAGGCGTTATGTTATTCTACAAGCTAGGTTTGGAGAGGGTTCAAGGACATCCTATTGGGCCAATTCTCCTTAGGTGTGGGGTGTTTCCAGGTGAAGACAATTCTAGGTCATGTGAGTGCATGAGATGGTGTGTGGATGTTTGTGCAAGGGCTACTACGATGACATGGAAATGTAGGTCTTACCTGTGGGTTCCTCTGAAGAGGGTGAGTTGCACCTTGTCATGGATGCAAATGTTTCCTAGTCCATTCAATGCATTTTTACTTTTTATCTTATTGATTTTTCTTTCAAGAGAATAGTTGGGGGACACTGCCCTGGCGTGGTGACCAGTGGTGATAGTGTTACCCACAAGCATTTCACAAAGATGAGACGACTGGATCATGATAAGACCCCCTTTCTCTTGGCTATGCCACCAAGAAACACAACCCTAGTGTGGTCAATAGATGAGTATTAGTGTCATACCGCTACATGCCCATGGACCTAATAGGCTGGCTCGTGATGAGACCCCCTATCCACCAACTAAGTCTCGAGTTTTATCTTTTTATGGCTCCCCACTTTTTCTTGCTGAGAAGACTTTTATTGCTTTCTTGGGGATCCCTGGGAGAAGCATATCAAGGTTTTGATATTTGGATTTTAACTTTTTCCAGTTACTTTTACCCTCTAGGCCTTTAGCCCCTTCTTCCCACAAGGAAAGGTACAACCCTTTACTATCTTGGCAAACCCAATGCCCGAACCAATGTAGGGGATAGATGAGAGGGAAGATGATGAAAAGTGATAAGTATGGTGGGAGTGGACGATGACCTTTAATAAACCCACCCAGTGGAAACTCACTCCTAAGGGAACCAACTTGCTAGGGAATTTTGTCATCCCCCCCAAGTATGGACAAGTTGAAAGGCATAAAGTCCAAGCACATGTCATGAAGCAGAAGAGAATTAAATGCACATTTTTAAATGTTTTGAGAATTAGAGTGAAACATACCATGATACCCAAACTCATTACCTCATGGAGCAAGACCCACTGCTACTTCAGAACCAGGCCGATGGGATGGATGTTGCTGCTGTTGATAGAATGGAGGCGCTGAAGAAGAAGGATGGGCCCTCTAGGGCCATGCTCAAGTAAATATGTCTCTCAATACTCCATGTCTAGGACCCGTGGGCCTCGAGACGTAATCTCCTTAGTTATCCCTAGGCTATGGGATAATAGGGGACATGATGTCACCACACATGCGACCATTCATGTATTATTTTTTTATTTTGACATTTGTAAAGGAAAATATGATCAGGGGTCAACCCCACCAAGAGACATATATTTTCACAATTGGTGAATTTTAGAGTGGTAGGTTTTCTTTATAAATAAGGCTAGTGCCCCTCTCATTTTGGATCATCACTTCCTCACTCATTTGGAGTGGGGAAACTCTAGAAAAGTTCACGATTCTCTCTTTTGTCTCTTGGATCTCATGCACTATATTTGGAGAAGGATCTTGTGTATGTTCTTTTCTTTTCATGGATGATGTATTGTTGCAACTAGGGTTTTTCTATCCTAGCTGTTAACTCCCCAAATAAATCATTAGTTTTATTTGTTTAGTAGATGATAGGTTGGTCCCTAAATTTGATTTCTAAATTTCTAGCAATAAGATTAGAAAGTCTGTTTTTCAAAATAATCCCAAAAGACATGTTGGTTTTGTTTYGGTCAAGAAATTGGAAAAAACAGCAGGTTTCGGTGGTTTGGGCGAGCCCCCAGYGTGCTCATTAACCAYCGAAAGTGTTYAGTTTCGTCAGATAAGTGGTCGATACAAAAGGCATGCAACCACCGAAAATGTTTCCACGGGCAGAAAGAAAGCTCGTGCTTTCGCACGAGCCAGATGTCAAAATCGTTGCAATGATTGGATATGCAACCGCCGAAAGCTCGCATCGTGGGAGATGATGTTCATTTGTGGTGTTCGGTCAGCAAAGGTTCAAAGTGCCCGCGCATTATCCATTACACAAATCATTTCAAATATATGCAGAGCTGTCATTACCAGATACGATTGCACAGAGATTCCCTCTTTCTCAGTGGCAGATACATCAAACATCATTAGCAGGTTTTTCATTCATTTTGAAACTCAATGTGTTGTGATGAAGCCCGAGAATCGCTGAAGAAAACTACAATCACGCGATTTCATCAACAAATCGTGGTTTTCAAATCTTGGTCCCTCTTTCTCGGGCAATTGGCATGGTGTCTCCGAGTTCAACCAGCTTTTCGAGTCAAGGAAATCTGATCGGGTCATCGGGTAAGTCTGTAATCTTTTTCCTGTCAAAATTTCATAAATACATTTGTCCCCGAAAAGTTGAAGTTTCGGCTTTCCCTGACAGACTGTCATTTAAATGGGGGTCGATATTCTAGCTCATTCATAAATCTTATGCCCTGTCAAACTATTTCATAGTCTGTTCGTAAGTGACATTGACCATATTCTTAGTTCCTAGAACCGCTGTTTCCTGAATACCTGGTTACCTATAGTTTCAGATACAGTTTGCATTCAGTTATGTCAAAAGCCAGTCCTGCATTAAGGTCAGAAGAAGATGGTATGTGGTATTTTGAGGAACATCCAGAGGTTGCAGAATGCTTTAAACAGGTCGGAGTTTTCTCATATTGTGAGAAATTAACAACCTTCCACCAACAAATTGCTGAGGCATTTGCCCTCTCATACGATGGCAGGATTGCCAGAATAGGCAGGGAAGAGTTCTTTATAGATGAAGCATCTATCACCGAATACACAGGGTTGCCTAGGATAGGGGTTTGCTGGTTCAAAACTTCTTCACCTTCAAATGTTGAGTTCAGGTCCTATCTGTTGCCAGTCCATAAAACTTTGACATGGAAGAAGGACATTCCCATGTCCTATCTGGAGCTAAAATGGCAGAGATTGCTGAAGGCAATTTTGGTATACATAACCTGTGAAGGGCGTTATAACAGGGTGATGTACTACCATTTCAAACTATTGAACCACTTCACAGGCAGGGAACCCTTGAACATACCCTATTTCTTTCATAAGACCCTCATTAAAATGGAAAAATAGGTAAAGGCTCGGCCCACTAAAGTTTCAAGAAGAATATCTCATCAGGGGTTGATTACCCTCCTTGTCAAAGAAGCTCTTCACAGGAAGCAAATAGAATGGAGTTTCTTCTTGTTCTGGAACGAGTTTCAGACAGAGAAACCTCTAGAGATGAAAAAAAAAAGGTCCAGAAGCAGGAATGATCCTACTAGGCACAAGAGGAGAAAAGGGATTTCAATGTCCAAGGATTCTATAAAGGCAACACCCAGCAAGCAGGGAGGAACCAAGAAGAAATTAAAGCTCGAAGACAGAAACCCTGTCACAACAAAAAACCCCCTCAACTTGCCTTATAGTGACTCTGATTCAGAATAGGAGATGTCAAAATCACAGGATACTTTGCAGACCAAACATGATGAAAAACTGAAGATAAATACGCCTCCATCTAAGCCTACAGAAACACACAAGCAACCAAAAGCAGAAGCTTCATCTAGCAAGCCTCAGAAAGGCAAGATCAGGGAAATCAATAAGCTTCTGTGAGAAATTTATGAGATGGAAGTACTTGAGAGGGTAATTAAAAAGGCAAACGCAGATCTAACAGAGAAGGTTGCTGAACTATTCAAAGAGAATGAAACCCTTAAAGAAAAGCATGATTCAATCAAAGGCAGAAACAAAGATTTGATTAGGGAAAACATGAAATTGTACAGGCAGCTAAGGGTCCTAAGGCTCAAGCTAAAGAAGTTTGAATCATCTAAAGAGGAACAAACAGGGTTAGATACCTTGGCCAATCTGGCCACAACCATAATAGATGTAACAGATTCTCTTGCACAGTCAACAAATATTCGAAGGTCTGCTCGAATAAAGACTACAGTATCTCAGAAAGCATGAGTGTTAAAAGAAGTTTCAAAGCAATCATTTTTGAAATTTTGAAAGGCCTCCAAAGTGCAACATTCGGTGGTTTAGGCGAGCCCCACTGTGCTCATTAACCACCGAAACAAGCGCTTTCGGTGGATAACCCACCCAGGGACTGTTCCAGTCAACCACCGAAAGTTTGTGTATCCAGAATTCGAACAAGTTTTTGCACAGGTCGGTGATTTTTGACATGAAAAGGTTTGGGACCTTTTCCAATACATATCTAATGAATTATCAGAATCAGTTCAACGGTCATTTTTGATATATGATGAAGAAAAGAATTATTTCAAAGGCATATGGGCAATTTCATTTGAACTAGAAAGTAGGGTATTTCGCCACATCAGCCAACTCAACTTGGTCTCCATGGGAGAATGATCTTTTAGCCCTGGAAGGCTGTCTACACATCTTCAACAGTCAATAGAGGAAAATCAGGGATTAACCTCTTTTTGAGGAAACATTCCACTTATCTTGCAACATATTTCTACTTGCTATTTTGGGTTGATTTGATCCATGTTTTTAGGATCAAAGAACTGTTTTGTAAATGCTATAAGTATTAGAATAGATGAAGAACCAAGGGTTCGATTTTGAGTACTATGATGCTGCCACTGTAATGAAAATACTTATTCTTATTTTATAGAAAATTGCAAGCTTCCTTCAGTTCTGTTGTCAGATTTTCTTCTCTGTTCTTTTATAGCTTATGAGTGAAAGTTCTTTGTTGATGCTCATTCAATTTGCAGTGACTGTCATCTCACTGATTAATTGTCTTAGTTGATAATCATAAGTTATTTCTTGGTTATTAAACCCATTGTGCTTGTTGGTATGAAGTGTAATATGCGGTTCAATAAATTTGTTTTCTTTCCCCATTTGATCAAATAGCCGACCACATTGCTAGAGGCCTTGTGAAGTTTATCTCTAGGCGATCTTGGCTCTGAGTCAAGTACTTATATATTCATCTTGACCCAAAACCATATCAAATATTGAGAAAATATTTCCAAAGAGTTAGTTACCAGGCATCACCGACTTACAGCCTAGGAGAGTTTCACGGAGTGATAACACTAACCCAACTTGGAGAAGTAATTTCTTCAATTTCATTTTATTGTTAATGTTTTTAGTAATTACTATCTTGTTGCATATTACTTTGTCTTGTTAAAACCCTAGGTAGGGGATGTAAGTGCTTATCTCCTTCATAAAGATTTTATTGTCAGTTTGTGAAAGCTTTTCTTTGCTAGGGCTCAAACTAAAGGCCCAAGAGTGTTTTCACTTTAGGGTTTTAATCTTAGTCTTTGATCCTTGATGTAGATGATTTAGAAGAGAAAAAATGACACCTAGGGCCCAATAGTGTCTGGACCCTAGGGATTATTTTCTAGAAGATCTAGTCCTAAGGCCCAAGAGTGTTTTCACCTTAGGGTTTAGACATTATTTATTCTTATTTAACTAGTTCAATCTTCAAGGATGGGCATGCTTGACTCCATAAATATTAAAAGACAATGACACTAGTCTGAAGTTGTTCTTGCGGTGAAAGTAGATTTTAAAATTAATATTCTCTCTCTCCAACAATCCTACTAGCTTCCCTAACCCTAATTTTAGCAAAATGTTATTTATTGTTGTTGTTACAAAGTGCTACCACAATGGCCCGGTTATATTAAATTGTTGCATACACACTTTGGAAAGTGGCTTAAGATAATATTTATTGTTGTCAAGTGGGTTTTAGCTTTCGGTGGTTGGGAGGAATGATTATCCTCCCCACCGGAGTTTGATTCATGTAAGTGACATGATGAACTCATAATGAGTATATTGTTGTATTGTGGCTTCAAGCCTTGTTGTTGACCGGACTTGTGCCATGAAGATTCTAGGGTTTACCATGGGTACTATTATCAAAGTATTTCTACTTGTGCAAATCCCTCCACAAGATATCAATCTTGTGTAACAATCGAAAATGTCTACCATTGTCACCTAACTAGAGACTTTCCTTGTTTTGGTGATGGAAGGAGATCCACCACAAGGGAGGATTCATTGGTGACATCAAAGGGATCAAATAGAAATATTAGCCAAGATTACAACCCCTATCTTGGTCACCCGATGGTTAGGTCTAGATCTGGGAGACTAAATGAAGGTAATAAGGTAATTATTTCACCTATATGAGACAACAAACAATGTGCATCATAATATAGACAATTGCCAAGTTATAAAGATCAAAGATTATTTCTTAGACACTAGATGATAAATAAATTCAATAGATGTTGCAAATTGAAACAATAAAACAAGAGTACAACAACAATTAATGTTTTGTAACAAACAAAAAATAGTATGAAATGTAGCAATTTAGCATGAAGAACAAGCTTTCAACATGTGCAATGGTATCAATTGCTGCACAGAGTAGAAATGCTTTGATAATAGTAGTACTTACATGGTAAACCCTATAATCTTCATGGCACAAGTCTGGTCAACAACAAGGCTTGAAGCCAATACAACAATATATACTCATTATGAGCTCAAAATGTCACCCATGAATCAAACACGGTGGGGAGGATAGCAATCATTCCTCCCAACCACTAGAGAGCTAAAACCCACTTGACAACAATAAATATTGTCCTATGAATGTAAGCGAAGGTTTTTTCTTTCTTAGATCCAATGAATATCTCGCATTGAATGATTAAAATCATAGTACTCCAATTCCTCTCACAAGGTGAGGAATCCCCTATTTGTGAAGGTAACCATATGGTAAATTCTTGTAGCTCTTGTGCATGTGCACCATGAATGTTCCACCTATTTATTAGATCTTTACCATGACCCCCATCGAAACAAAGCCTTCATTGTGTGAAACTCACATTGTCAAAGTGAAATTTTTTAATTAGGTGACTTGAGTTCAGACAAGGGATGCTTCTTCTAAATCTGGATCATAGGTCCTCTTTACCACTATCATTAATCGCTTGATGAATTTTTTCATTTGAAGGAGACATATTCTTGTTTGTTGAATATCATACCATTTTGGAGTATAGGTGTTGTAGCCACATTTATAGGGGTCAAACCCCATAGTTACACGTACACAAGATGACTATACTATAACTTGTTGGTTACACATGTGCGTGATGACTATACAATAACTTGTTATGGGGTTTCCCCTATGATTGTTATTAGTTGGTTTGTTTCACATAGAAGCATGAAGATTTACGTAAATTGATGAGGTCAACACGCCTATGACAAATTGAGGATGCCCATGTCAAAGGGGACACCCCAAATTATTTAGATTGAATGTTGAGTAGGAGGTTGGGGTGCATCATCCTCTACTCTAGTGTAGGATAGTAACACTCAATGGTGAATCTGGTGAGGGTGCATGCACCCTATCTTTTCACACAAACAATTTCAACTTTCATCCTAATCATAAAAGAAGTATGAGTTTAGAAAGTATTCAACATCATGTGAAGAGGAAAGTAGTATATTATCCCATCTAGCATCAATAATCTCCCATAAAGGAACATTTTTTTCCTCTATTCTCAATGTGTAGCAACCTCACTACAACAAAAAACAACATCAAACACAAGAAATTATTTTTCTTAAACAAGAACTAAAACACGATTTTAGCATAACAGTGAAGTATGAACACCAAGATTCCATCAACATACAAATTACAACATAGTTTTCCAAGCCAACAATTTGTATATTTCAACATCACCAGTTATAGCCCAACCATGAGTTTTCAACCATGGACCAAGATCTCAACTCCGCTCTTGACATTGTCCACAAATCATTAACATAGCAATGTAGGCATATGCCCAATCATAAGCCACAATCAATATTTAAGGAATTCCCATGAGTCCCTTCCTATAATCCAATATCAAATATGGAGGACTTAACACATGTCCATTGCCTTACAAACCACATGATTTGTGAGGAAACTTCTCAAATAACTTACTTATGCCAAAGAAATAATCAAGTCGAGGACAAAAAAACGTGCTTACTCCATCATGAAACACTCAAGACATTCCAATCCATATTCTCACTTACCAAGCTCAACCACATCAAACAACAACATCAAATGAGGAGTTCAAGGCTTATAGCCCTCATACCAATATGGAATCATTGGATTCAAGAGTTAAAGCCCTTCTTATCTCATTAAGAGTCAAAAGAATAGTATTAACAACATTCAAGATTAAAGCATTGATTATAACATCAAGAATATAAAGCCTTTTTTTTCTCAGATTCACAATCATGTAATCATGCAAGTTCAAGATCCCTATCGTGACACATTGCAATGTACCTCATATTCAAGTGACACAACCTTATTATCATGAATATTACATAATAGTTGTTAGTGTTACACATTATGTATAAGCCAAACAATATTTCAATTTTCAACTCATCATGAAGAGTTTTCTTAATCATCAATGACAAAACCAACAACACTTTGGTAGTTCTTACCCATTTAAATAACAATTAGTTCAAGCAAGCACCATAATGAAAACGTGCTAAATCTACAATATGCTTGTTAAATATTTGAAAACATTAAGTTAGATGCATTAAGCAAGGGATATGGATGTCAACCTTGGTAGTACATTATCCACCTCATACCAAAAGATGTCTTAACTCATAGGCAATTGCGTCAGACATTGTTACAAGGGAAAAACTCTCTATGGCCAGGGTAAACCACAATGGACAGACATGGCTGAAATCAACTCAATTCCAGCATATCCTATATAAGCCCCAATATGTGCAATATAAGATAGAGGCCTACCTTGATCTAACGTTTGATGATGTTCCACCCGTTGAGCACTTTGACTAAAACTTTTCTGCAAGAAGTTCTCAACAAAACAAGCATAGCAAGTACATAGTGATGATATAAAAAGGTTAGCATCGGATAATATAATCCATTAATAAACAATACACACACTCCCATGGATAATAATCATATATATTTGCAAGATACCAATATAAGGTTGAAACAAATATTTCTATTAATAATTGATCGGCATAAAGTGACAACATTATAGACTTACCGGGTAATAGAAGGCAGTTCGAGGCTCAAGAAACCAAGTTCCTTCCAGCGGGGTCTCCACCATGATCCTCCACCAAAGGCAAGCTCATAGGAAAGAGGCAATGAGGTCCTCTCAACAATAGGAAAGAGCTTGGAATTTTGAACTGCTTGTGTTTGAACTTGAGAGACAAAGGATGCAGAAACTCAGTATGATAATTTCTCCCATAGTAAATTTGCTCTCAAAGTTGAATGCTTTTCTCACCTCTTTTCCATAGCTCTAATTGTGCTCTTATAGCATTTAAGTCTGGCGAAGGGTCGAGTCAGAACATTTCAGTATATGGAAGGCCAAGGATCAAAAGATCTTCTGTTGTGACATGGAAACCGGACTTCAGAACATGATTTTACGGCACAAATCACGATGTCGCGTGGGATGGAATGGAACAACCAATGTATGCATTTGTATAGCTGTTAGGGAGCGTATATATGGAAAATGTATATTTTGGCTCAGATTAAAAAAGGATGATAAGTCTGCATAGAGAAATAGAAAAAGGACCTCTACATTACCGAGATAGCAATGGTGAGGCAAATCTTTACCTTAACTTGGACATACATTGCACAAGCAAATCATAAAAGAATTTATAGGTTTGTGAGTAGAAGACGATGGTATCATTTTTAAAGGCATGGTTGGGATTAATATTCCTAGGAGTTATGTCCATAAGTATGAGCTATTCATTACCATTTCAGAGCACCATTTATTCAATTATATAACAAATTTCAAGTCCATTGAGATAAGCTAAATATACTACAACCATTCATTGGTTCATATCCCAACACAAATTGTCAAACCTAATCCTAATAATGATTTCTCTTAAGGAACTCAAATCTATCATCACATAAATTCATTTCAATAACCATAAAAATGGATTGGAATTTTACTAGCCCAACAATTCAATATTCTCATTAACAAATTCAAGGAAGAGAATGCTCAATTCTTGGGCTATGATTTGCACATACAAATCATCTCTATCACATAGTCTTACAATTCCCAAGGAATGCATAATAAGGACACCCATTTAACCATACCAATCAAGTTACTCAACTTTAAGTGAAAAACCAATGGATTGTCCATTCCAAGGACAAGTTTTTCCATACAATCACACTCACTCACACCTAAATAGATTACCCAACAATTGAGTTATTCTAGCATAAACAAAAATGGACTTTCCATTACAAATTCCA
The DNA here is from genome assembly GCA_010110895.2 of Picea sitchensis. Lineage (NCBI taxonomy): Eukaryota > Viridiplantae > Streptophyta > Pinopsida > Pinales > Pinaceae > Picea > Picea sitchensis. The sequence continues at coordinate 40,758 of SNQJ01S0191603.1, forward strand.
ATGTACGAATCAACTTGTCAACACAAAGGGACTATCCATACAAGTTCGAGCATACAATTCAATTTGTCAAACATAAAGCACTATTCATACAAGTCCCACTCATACCCATGAGGTGTATACCAATTGGTTTGTGCGGGGTTTTGTACCCATTAGGTCAGGGTTCAAACCTCTCATGGGGGAGGGTTGAGAAGAGAGATCCATTTGTGGAAATAAACTATCCCAAGGAATGTCCAGGCTCGATTGAGTCTCGCAAAATCCTGGTGACATCATCCCACACTTGGGAAGATCGTTCTTCCATTCAACATTGGGGCTTAAGCCTAGCTTAGAAAAAAAATAGTCCCACTCATAAGGGTTGTCCATATAAGTTTTACAGTACAATTTGATTTCCCAAACAAATGTTGTTCATAAAGAGAAATTCAAATATACATATTTGTAGAGAAAATGGGATGCCCAATCTGGGCATTGATTTGCCTCTACAAATTGTTTTTCTTCATCACATAGAAAAGAACTTGCCAAAGCTGGGCATAAATTTGTCCATGCAATTTGTTTTCCTCTTCATTAACTCATTGCAAATACATTTCCCAATGACGGGCAATGAATACCACCATACTCATGGGTCTACTTATCTGGATTTACAATGTAAATGGGTTGCACCAGCTAGGTAGCATTTTATCCATTCAAATTCTTTATTTTTATCATGAATAAAATGGGAAAATAAAGTCACAAAATGGGCAAAAATTTTTCCATCCCAAATCATTCCACTCAAGCACAATGCAAGGGAAAGAAAGAGTATCAATTATTGCAACAATCTACCTCTTCCAAAATGTTTTTCACATACATAAATTCAAATAAAAGCAAACTGCAAATCTAACAATGATTTGTTTCTTCCAAAATGGTTTGCAATTATAAAAATAAAAGTGAAAATGAAGCACAAATATGGGAATGATTTTCGTTCCCACTCGTCTTGTCCAAATATAAATTCAATAAACATAGATTCCAAAATCCTAGGCATAGAATTGATCTACTTAAGAATAAATTCAATGACCATAAATTATTAATGTTAAACATTCATTTTCCATTCTCTTTGGTTTATCAAAGAATAAATTCAATGAACATTGAATGCCAAGTTATGGGCATGAATTAATCCACACAAACCAATTTTCTTCAAGCATCCTCTTGCATGCAAGAGGATGCCCACACACTAGGCATCAATTTGTCCACTCAAATTGATTTTCCCCAAAATAATGCAATGAAAAAAGAAATACCAAAACTGGGCATTAATATGCCCATCCAATTGGATTTGCTCAATCATATTTGCAATGCAAGATAATGCCAAATCTAGGCATCAACAAGGCTTGATGTCCATGCTTGGTTGCACCAGTATCACTGGTACATTTAGGTCAAATTCCGACGATAAATTTGTTTTCAATTTCCACTTTATGTTAATGCGGAGAGATAATGAACATCAGACCCCCTCAAATGTCATTTCACGACATGTACTGACTTACCATAGCTATCTTATCTGTTGGTGTTTCCGGGAATCACGGTGTCATCTAGGTTGGTATCCAAACCCCATGGTAAATGGCCTAGCGACATCATAGATATCAAAATTCCGAAAATTGTTTTGTGATATCCCACTGCGTATTGAGTATAGGGTGGTTACATACATGCATAAAGGCTGACGATAAAAGAGTAGATGTCCTCCACCAGCGGTAAAGAGGGATCATCTCGACATGTTTTTCATTGGGGCGATGTCTCCGGTATCGTAAGACCCGGCGTAGGCAATGGTAGCCTTACCGATGGAAAGGATCAAAATCAGTATGAACCTATGGGAGGCTGACACTCCAGATGGCCGCCCAATAGAGGCGTAGGAAATGGTGACAACTTGGTGAAGAAGGACATCATCTTCGATGTGTTTTCTATGGGAGAGACACTCCAAAATGTGTAATAGCGACGACATTGTAGGTATTTAAAAAAGTATTAAGTTCCGCGACAAACATTTTTGTCAAATCAATTTTATTTTGTAACCATGGCTCTAAAGGATATTTGTTAATAACATTCATAACATTATTCACTTGTCAAAAGTATAACCTTTGATAGAATTCATAACATTATGCATTAATGCTCATCCATGTTTTCTCTAAATGCTCATTCTGCTCGACAATTAGAAGTTGGATGTCACCTTGACTCTCCTCATTTAAATTAATTTATTTTGTTGTATGTAAAGGGATTAACCATGGACACAAGATGTTGCATGCATTATGTTTGATTGGTGTTGGAATATTTTATTTGGTTCTTATGAGCTCATGCGTGGCAGTTTAGAACCTCACCAGTACCATGGGTAAGTGCTTTGCTACATTTGATATTCCAACAATGGTTTACTAATGTATCCAAACAATTTCTTTACATTTCTATAAGATCATTGCCGACAACAACATTAAATTCAAATCCTATTTTTTTTTTTTTATTCATTTCTTTGTGATATTATTTCATCTTCCAAAGACTCATTTAATTTCTATTTTTATTCCTTGTATTGATTTGGGTTTTTATTCCTAGCATAACATACATTTCATTGAAGAATGTTGTGATTTCATGGGAATGGTGAGTCTATGAATAACCAACAATATTTTCATTCCATGGATATGGTTACCTTTTTCCAGAGCTAATAAATATTCACATGTAGACAAAACACCAACCAGCGATTGGGGTTGGACTTTATGCCTAGGACTTGATTTTTGTTGAATAATATCAAGGCTTCATGGGAACCTAATGATTGCATTCCAATCAAAGAATGATAAGGTTTCACGATGATGGAAAATATGTGAATAATCAATAATGATTACCACATCATCTTGTTTAGGTATTATTTTGAACAATTGGTGGGAAATGCTAAACCCCCACATGCACTTCTTACTCTTTTCTAGAGCCAAATTCCATAATAAATGCACTTCATATTTCTTAACCATCGATGTAAGATTCCATGACTATCCAATTTAGGTAATATATAGTATAACAATTTTATTCTCGTGTTGGAACCTTGTATTTGGTTTATAGAAATGCTCATGTCATTGACAAGTCTAGGAACCCTTGCTAAGTTACTGACTAAGTATTTTCCGTATTTCATTTTTAACAAGTGTTTATTAATTCTATCCCAACCGACAATGTAGAAATGTAATTCAATCATTTTTCTACATTACAATTTCCCACAATAATATACATGCAAATCCAATTTTCATTACATAAACATATATCTACTTACCTTGGTCTAGAGCCAATAAATATGCACATGTAGACAAAGCATTGACCACAATGTTTGAGTTGAGTTTTATGCCCATGACAACTTATATTTTGTTGAATAATGTTAAGGGTTCATGGTGATGGTGACTTTGTGAATAACCGATAATGATTTCATTCCAAGGATTGACTTATTTTGTTCCAAGGACAATAAATATGCAATAGAGCACTAACAATGATGATTGAGTTGGTTTTTATGCCTAGGGAATGCATTTAGTTGAAGAATGTCAAGTTAGGGACCAAAATGTTTCCATTGCAATTGAAGAATGTTAAGTCTTAATAGGGATTTCCAATATGGGAATAACTTGCAATGATTGTGGTCCATGACCCAACATCCATTTAGGCATCTTGTGAACAGTGGTAGAATGCTAAAATCCACACATGAACTTATTACCTTGTTCCAATCCAAATTCCATAACCAAATACACATGTTATAGCATAACCACGGATGTAATATTCCATCAATATTAATTTAGATCAGATATAGTGGAAAAAGTTTTGATTATGGTGTTAAATCTTACATTTGGTTCTTAGCTTGAATCATGTCAATGATGAGTCGAGGAACGTCACCAAGTCAACATGGATTAAGTTCTTGCTACATATCAATCCTAATAACGGTTTACTAATTCTATAATTTAATTATTCATTTAATTTATACAAGATCACTACCCACAAAACATTACATTTAAATCCAATTGTTATTGCATAACCATGGATCAGTTTACCTTATTCTAGACACAATAGATTTACACATGTAGGTAGAACACTAATGACAATTAAGTTGGGTTTATGCCTAGGACAACTTGCATTTCATTGAAGAATATCAAAACTTCATGGGGATTCTTGGCATGGGAATAACTAGCAATGATTGAATTGCATCAACCTACTTACCTTATTCTAGAGCCAATAAATCTACACATGTAGGTAGAACACTGGCCAAGATTATTACGTTAGGTTTTCTTCCCAATACTTGCATTTCGTTGAATAATATCAAGATGTCCACGAGGAAATGGTTGAATTCCAATTTAAGAATGTCAGGCTTCATGGGAATGGTGAATCTAGTAATAACAAACAATGATTGCATTCCATGACCCAACTTACCATTTAGGCATTCCTTTGAACAATCAATGGGAAATTCTAAAATCCTCACATGAACTTCTTGTCTTGTTTCAATGTGAAATTCCATAACAAAAATGCACTTATTATTGCACAACCATGGATGTTATATTCCATGAGTATTAGTTTATATCAGATATAGTGAAGAGTTTTGATTATGGTTTTGGAATCTTGGATTTGGTTCCCAACAAGGCTCATGCCATTAGCAAGTTGAGGAACCTCTTGATCTTGAGGAGCATCGTCGGTGGTGAAACCTGCGATGGCGAAGACAAACTCAACGGCAGGGATCGTTTAGAATCTGAGGAGATTCTGCGAGTCTTTTGTAGCTGATTGGAAAAACGAAAGAAGATTAAGCACTTGGAAGCTGATGATCACGATTGATCTGGGATTTTCACTCCTAGCGAATATAACCGAACATTGCCAGTTAAGTTTTTTCGTTTCAGTAAAGCAGTAGTGAGAGAACCTAAGGACCCTACAGAACGTAATAGAGTTTGCCACGCTTAAATGAGACTCTTCTGAGTTAGTAGGAAAATTACAGGGATTTTTTAGTTGTTGTTTGATCATAAGGCGTAGCCATTTACTTTTGGAATGAATATAACAAAGAAAAATTGTTCCAAATGCATGATGTTGTTATTGTTTTGCAATTCCTCATTATTATTTTCATGAATGAATGAGTTTAGCTTCGAGTATTTGAAACTGTAAGATGTTAGTATAACCTTGAATTGTTCTCTTATGTAAGTTATGAAAGGAGTGCATACTAAGCTTACAAGGGTGCGTGTAAGAGAGTCTTTTTAGACTCAAAGCTTAGAAGAGATGGCGTGGAACTTTGTCTTGCAGAGTGTGCATACTAAGAACAAGGAGTGCGCGTAGAGACAAAATTGTTTCAAGTTTGAAAGATTAGAATTGGCGTGTTGGAGGGCACCCGAGAAAGTATTTTAAAGACCACGAAGGGGTTGAGTCTCTTAGATCTTGTTATAACCAAGTGCACACACATGCTTACACGGAATGGGGCCCAAATCATATCCTTCTTTGCCAAAACTTCTGTGAACAACTCTTTGAAAATCCTCTTGAATCAAGGCCCATGAGCCCTAACTCATTACTTGCATCGTGTACATGCTGGCTGACCCAACACAACCCATGTGGACCGACAATAACATGAAAAAATGAAAGTTGTGAGACAAAGCCTATGGAATTGAAATTTAAATGAAACTCTCGACCATGCATGGCGAGGAGATTTAGATCAAATATCTCCTTCTATGCCTATAAAAGAAGGGGTATGGGTGCCATTTGGAGGAGGAAAAATATAACAAAGAAACTTTGCCCATTTGCACATTCATTGTCCCAAACCTTTAACCTTTCCTATTGCCAAAGGAGATTTAAAGCAACTGAGTTGAAGGATAGAAGAAGAGAGTCGGGATCGGGTTCAAGGAGCAGTGTGCATACTAAGCGCAAGGAGTGCACATAGAGGCAAAATTGTTTCAAGTTTGAAAGATTAGGAGATTGAGCGCAGACTGTGTTGGAGGGCACCAGAAAGTATTTTAAAGACACATAAGGGTCGAGTCTCTTAGAGACTGTTATAACCTTAAATTGCACCACACATGCTTACCTGGAATCAGGCCAAATCATATCCCTTCTTTGCCAAAACTCTGCTGAACAACTCTTTGAAAATCCTCTTGAATCAAGGCCCATGCGCCCTAACTCATTACTGCATGCGTGTACACGCTGGATGACCCAAAACAACCCATGTGGACCGACAATAACATGAAAAAATGAAAGTTGCTGGCGGAACAAAAAGCTATGGGTGAGTTAACTGAAACTCTCGACCATGCATGGCCGAGGTTTCGTCCAAATACCTATCTCCTTCTAGCCTATAAAAGAAGGGGTAGGGGTACCATTTGGAGGAGGAAAAATATAGCAAAGAAACTTTTCCCATTTACGTATTCCATTGTCCCAAACCTTTAACCTTTCCTATTGCCAAAGGAGATTTAAAGCAAAATAGTTGAAGGATAGAAGAAGAGGAGTCCAGGATCAGGTTCAAGGAGCAGTGGCCGGTCTCAACTTTTGTAAGTTGACTCATTTTAAGTAATAAAAAGAATTCTTTTCCTGTCCCAATTCATGAACTGTTTATGATTTAATTAGTTTATGTTTGATTTCTAACCCGTTAGTATATAAGTAGTATGCATGCATAGTTGTTGCTCGTCTTGAATGTAGGTCAACTGTGGAAGGAGCATTGCGAACAAGTAATCAAGCACAATGGAGGATCGACATCAAACGCCGGTAACGAGGTAGGTTGATCTCTCCATGCATTTACTAAGAAAAGGGGATTTAAATCTAGGGATGAAGGTAGAAAGTAATTTCTATTCAGTCATATCTGCATGCAAAGTTTGAACTCTAT